>VXAY01005121.1:273297-289640 GCA_013399855.1 Oxyruncus cristatus
GCCGGGGCGGTGGCAGCGCCCGGAGGGGCGGGAGCGCGGGGGGCAGGACCGGGAACGGCACCCGGGAACAGCGCACGGGGACCGGCCGTATGCCACCGGGACTGGCCACCCCGGAACATCCCACCGGGAACAGCCCACCGGGACCGGCCCCATCCCACCGGGACTGGCCCCCTCGGAACATCCCACCACGACCGGCCCTCTGAGAAATCCCACGGGGAGCGGCCCCCTGCGAACAGCCCACCGGACCTGGCCCCGTCCCACCGGGACCATTACACCGGTCCCAGCCCCATCCCACTGGGACCGGCTCCCCCAGAAACATCCCACCGGGAACAACCCGCCAGGAACATCCTACCGGCACCGGCCCCGGCCCCATCCCACAAGCCGCATCCCACCGGCACCACAGAATCCCAGCATGCATCAGGTTGGAAGGGATCACAGTGGGTCGTCTGGTCCACCCTCCTTTGCTCGAGCAGGGTCGTCCCAGAGCAGATGGCACGGGATTGCATCCAGAGGGTTCTGGAATATACCCAGTGAGGGAGACTCCACACCTTCTCCGGGCAATCAGTTCCAGTGCGCGGTCACCTGGCCCCATCCCACCGGCCGCATCCCACCGGGACCATCCCACAGGCACCGTCCGCGTCCCACCGGGACCGGCCCCCCAGGAACATCCCACCGGCACCGGGCGGCCTCGCAGCCGCTCCCCCGCACCCCCCCGAGTCCGCTGGTCTCGTTCTCCCTCCCCACCCCACGCCCGGTTCTGTGTCCGCCCTCCGCGGCCGCTGCTGCTCCGCGGCCTCGGGCGGAGCCGCCCCGACCCCCCGGGCGGAGCAGAGACCAGCCCGGCACAAAGGCGTTTATTCAGCGCGAGGCAGCAGCGGGAGCAGTGCCCTCCATCCTTCCCTCTTTCCCCGCGGGGCAGGATGACCCCACCCCTCCTCCCTCCACGGCCTCCCTGCGCCCTCCACGGTCCAGCCGCTCCCGCGGCACTCTGGGGTGTCTGCGGGCTGGAGCAGCAGTGGGACGAGGGATGGAGGCAGGCATGGCCTCACAAGGAACGGCTGCTATCCCAGAGGGATATAGAGGTGTATCCAGGGATGGAGCGCCAGCTAGGCCAGCCTGCAAGCGCCACTCCAGCCAGGCTTGGGGAGAGGAGACAGGTCAGTGTCAGAGCGAGATGCCCAGCAAGGGATGCTCTGCTGCAGGAGGAGCTCTGCTTCCAGATTCACCATGACTTCCATCTACACGGTGTCATAGAATCCCAGAAGGGTTTGGGTTGGGAGGGACCTTAAAGCTCATCCTGTTCCACTCCCCTGCCATGGGCAGGGACATCTTCCACTATCCCAGGTTGCTCCAAGCCCTGTCCAACCTGGCCTTGGACACTTCCAGGGATGGGGCAGCCACAGCTTCTCTGGGCAACCTGTGCCAGGGCTTCCCCACCCTCACAGGGAACACTTCCTTCCCAATATTCCATCTAACCCTGCCTTCTGTCAGCATGAAGCCATTCCCCCTTGTCCTGTCACTCCAGGCCCTTGTCCAAAGTCCATCTCCAGCTCTCTTGTAGGCTCCCTTCAGGTACTGGAGGTGTCCCTCTCCCATCCAAGCTGCCGTGCTGTGTCCATGGCACCAAGGAGGGTGCCTGAGCCGTGATCCTGCTTGGGTTGGGGGATCCTGCACAGCCAGGACTCCTGCTCCTCACATTGATCCAGAGCTGCAGCCTCAGGGCACACCCTGCTGCCAGCCGGCCCCACTCTGGGCAGTCGGGAAGCTTGGAAAGCAGCAAGAGGCCCACATCCAAAGTGTCCCTGTTCCTGCTGGTACCCACTGTGAAAAGGCATTGGAAGGAGGCAGGGACCGACTGTGGCAGTACCAGAGGCTCGGTGAGGGTGAGGATGATCAGAGCAAGAGCCGGCGGAGCTCGGGTGTCAGCAGGAACAGGCAGCAAAGCCCCATTGCAGGAAGATGATGTGCTGATCCCCAGAGCTGAATCAGGCTGGATCCACCTGCTAGATCCATTTACATCCTCCCACAGAGCCAGGAAGCCTCCCCTCAGGCTCAGTCCATCTGGCACAGCCAGGAACAGCATCTGCTGTGTGGTACCTGGTCCCAGGCCCTTCCCAGGTGGAGGGGGTTGTCACAGAGAGCCTCTTGGTTTGGTTTGTTTTAAAGGCACCTTTATTTCTGCCTCTTCCTCAAGGATAGGGAAAGCCTTGGGAATAAGACAGGTTGTGGATGCGACTGGATACAGCCCTGAGCCTTCATGTCTGTTGGTGGTGCAAGGGCAGAGGTGGAAACAGCTGCTACTTCAGGCAGATCACCCTCATTTTCAGGTTAGGGTACATTTTTAACAAATAAACAGCTTTTAAGAGAAGTTTTCTTGCCCTAGATTGAGTGGGATGATTTTATGAGAATCAATCAAATATTGTAACCTCTGGCAGGGACAGCCATGTGGCCACCACTGCAGAGCAGGCAGTGTTGCCATGGGATGGGCAGGTGTACAGGGACACTTCCAGTCCCAAATCCTGGGTGGGACATGGCAATTCTCCTGCATGGGGATCTCAGGCAGCCAGTCCTCCTGCTCCCTGTTCAGCCAGTTACTGATTAACTCGCTTTACAGCCCAGGCAAACAGCAACAGCACAACCTGTGCTGGCCCCCACTCATGGGGCTGCCCCCCAGCCCTGAGACTGCCGGCTGCCCCGAGTCACTCCAGCTCCCACAAAGGCACAGCTGCTGCCAAGCCCCTCTGTGTCCCNGCGGCCTCGCAGCCGCTCCCCCGCACCCCCCCGAGTCCGCTGGTCTCGTTCTCCCTCCCCACCCCACGCCCGGTTCTGTGTCCGCCCTCCGCGGCCGCTGCTGCTCCGCGGCCTCGGGCGGAGCCGCCCCGACCCCCCGGGCGGAGCAGAGACCAGCCCGGCACAAAGGCGTTTATTCAGCGCGAGGCAGCAGCGGGAGCAGTGCCCTCCATCCTTCCCTCTTTCCCCGCGGGGCAGGATGACCCCACCCCTCCTCCCTCCACGGCCTCCCTGCGCCCTCCACGGTCCAGCCGCTCCCGCGGCACTCTGGGGTGTCTGCGGGCTGGAGCAGCAGTGGGACGAGGGATGGAGGCAGGCATGGCCTCACAAGGAACGGCTGCTATCCCAGAGGGATATAGAGGTGTATCCAGGGATGGAGCGCCAGCTAGGCCAGCCTGCAAGCGCCACTCCAGCCAGGCTTGGGGAGAGGAGACAGGTCAGTGTCAGAGCGAGATGCCCAGCAAGGGATGCTCTGCTGCAGGAGGAGCTCTGCTTCCAGATTCACCATGACTTCCATCTACACGGTGTCATAGAATCCCAGAAGGGTTTGGGTTGGGAGGGACCTTAAAGCTCATCCTGTTCCACTCCCCTGCCATGGGCAGGGACATCTTCCACTATCCCAGGTTGCTCCAAGCCCTGTCCAACCTGGCCTTGGACACTTCCAGGGATGGGGCAGCCACAGCTTCTCTGGGCAACCTGTGCCAGGGCTTCCCCACCCTCACAGGGAACACTTCCTTCCCAATATTCCATCTAACCCTGCCTTCTGTCAGCATGAAGCCATTCCCCCTTGTCCTGTCACTCCAGGCCCTTGTCCAAAGTCCATCTCCAGCTCTCTTGTAGGCTCCCTTCAGGTACTGGAGGTGTCCCTCTCCCATCCAAGCTGCCGTGCTGTGTCCATGGCACCAAGGAGGGTGCCTGAGCCGTGATCCTGCTTGGGTTGGGGGATCCTGCACAGCCAGGACTCCTGCTCCTCATATTGATCCAGAGCTGCAGCCTCAGGGCACACCCTGCTGCCAGCCGGCCCCACTCTGGGCAGTCGGGAAGCTTGGAAAGCAGCAAGAGGCCCACATCCAAAGTGTCCCTGTTCCTGCTGGTACCCACTGTGAAAAGGCATTGGAAGGAGGCAGGGACCGACTGTGGCAGTACCAGAGGCTCGGTGAGGGTGAGGATGATCAGAGCAAGAGCCGGCGGAGCTCGGGTGTCAGCAGGAACAGGCAGCAAAGCCCCATTGCAGGAAGATGATGTGCTGATCCCCAGAGCTGAATCAGGCTGGATCCACCTGCTAGATCCATTTACATCCTCCCACAGAGCCAGGAAGCCTCCCCTCAGGCTCAGTCCATCTGGCACAGCCAGGAACAGCATCTGCTGTGTGGTACCTGGTCCCAGGCCCTTCCCAGGTGGAGGGGGTTGTCACAGAGGGCCTCTTGGTTTGGTTTGTTTTAAAGGCACCTTTATTTCTGCCTCTTCCTCAAGGATAGGGAAAGCCTTGGGAATAAGACAGGTTGTGGATGCGACTGGATACAGCCCTGAGCCTTCATGTCTGTTGGTGGTGCAAGGGCAGAGGTGGAAACAGCTGCTACTTCAGGCAGATCACCCTCATTTTCAGGTTAGGGTACATTTTTAACAAATAAACAGCTTTTAAGAGAAGTTTTCTTGCCCTAGATTGAGTGGGATGATTTTATGAGAATCAATCAAATATTGTAACCTCTGGCAGGGACAGCCATGTGGCCACCACTGCAGAGCAGGCAGTGTTGCCATGGGATGGGCAGGTGTACAGGGACACTTCCAGTCCCAAATCCTGGGTGGGACATGGCAATTCTCCTGCATGGGGATCTCAGGCAGCCAGTCCTCCTGCTCCCTGTTCAGCCAGTTACTGATTAACTCGCTTTACAGCCCAGGCAAACAGCAACAGCACAACCTGTGCTGGCCCCCACTCATGGGGCTGCCCCCCAGCCCTGAGACTGCCGGCTGCCCCGAGTCACTCCAGCTCCCACAAAGGCACAGCTGCTGCCAAGCCCCTCTGTGTCCCCCACGCCTGAACCCACCCCCCTCACCTCTGCCTCTGGTGGGCACAGCCCGGAGCAGGGATGACCCCGCGAGGTGGGTTTGGGAAGGGAGTGGGAGTGCCTGTGGTCCAGGAGAGCTTGAGGATGTTCACGCCCCTCCGAGCCTTTGCTGCCAGGGCCAAGCCAAGGGGATGGAGGCCCTGCTGTGCCCCCACCTGCCCCGGGCATGGGGGCTCATCGCCCCTGGAGCTGATGCTGCAGGCAGAGGGGAGGGCAGGGGGTCCAGGTCTGGCAGGGGAAGCCAGGCAGCGATGGCTGAAGGCTGTGGAGCGAGTGGCAGGACTTGGTCCAGGAGACACAAGGCTGCTACAACGGAGGCTCTCCAGGGAAAACCTGCAACCTGGGGTGTCTGGGGCTGGTGCGGAGCTGGCTGTGCTGTGGGCTGTGGGGCAGTGGGCAGGATGGAATCTGGTAGGAAATGTCTGGGATATCTGGGAGTTAGCATCCAGATTGGTCCCACCCCTCTGGGGTCTCCTCCACAGCTGGCAGGCCTTGAATTCATGGTCACAATGCAGGAGGGGAGCTGGAAAGCTGGAAATAGCTGTTCCTTACTGAGTCAGTCCTGGAGCTGCAGGCAGGACACAGATGGGAGAGGCTTGGAGCCTCTGCCAGGGAGACAGCGACCCTTGCCGAGGTGGAGCAGGACCCTCCTCTTCACATCTGCAGCCATCTGGGAGAGTTGGAGCCTCACATCCCTCTGCCAGTAGGAATAGAGCAGCGGGTTCAGGAGGGAGTTCCCCAGCCCCAGCAGCCAGAGGAAGTTCTCGATGACTTTGTAGGGGAAGCACTGCGGGCAGAAGATCAGCACAATGCTGGCAATGAAGAAGGGCAGCCAGGAGAGCGTGAAGCACCCGATGAGCGTGGCGACCGTGCGCATGGCCTTCATGTCGCTGGTGGTGCGGGGCGGGGGGCAGCCCCCCGCCAGCCCGGCCTGCTCCACCTCCTGGATGTGCTGCACGTGCACTGAGGCAATTTTCAGCATGTCACAGTAGAGGTAGAGGAAGAGGAAGAGCGCGGGAAAGAAGCCGATGAAGAACATGGTGAGCAGGTAGGCAGGGTGGAAGGCATGGAAGAAGGAGCACTTCCCACGGTTGGAGAACATCTGGAGGCACGGGATGAAGACTGGGAGGAAGCCGACAGTGGCAGCAACCAGCCAGAGTCCCACCAAACACATCCCAACCCTTAGCCCTGTCACCAGCTGGAAATAGTGGAAAGGCTTCCGGATCGCCAGGTGCCTGTCGCATGCAACCAGGATCAGGGACAAGATGGAGGCAGCAGCAGAGGAGGTCACAAAAGCCATTCTGAGCATGCAGAAGTTCTGGGAAGGATAAAAGGGCGGGGAAATCTCATCTATGGCCAGACCCATGACCGTGAAGCCAACAGTGGTGTCCGCAATGGCGAGATTGAGGACAAAACAGAGCCCCTTGGAGCTGCTTTTCTGGATGAGGAAGAGGAGGACAACAGCCACCAGCACATTGGCAGCGATGATGAGCGAGGCCAGCAGGGCGAGGATGGCTCCCACTGCCCAGCTGCCCATGGCTGTTCCCTGCAGGGCACAGCGCAGGGATGGCACGACCCCAACACAATTCTCAGGCACCCCTCACCTGGGGCCTCTCAGCAGGTGCAGGTCGGTGGTAGGTGCAGCCCCTCGCTCTCTGGGGAGCAGTGGGATCCTGGGGAGCAGTGGGAGCTCAGTGGTGTCTCAGTGGGAGCAGCGGTGTCTCTCAGGGAAGCAGAGCTCAGCCAACGCCTGCCTGTGGAAGGGACCGCTGGACTCGCAGCACCCGCTGTGCCCACTGAGGTCCCTCCCCTCCAGCCACGTTTCCAGACAACCCTGGAGCAGAGGGGAGAGCAGTGAGCACCTGGGCAGGAAGCTGCCACGGTGGCACACGGGGCGGTGGCTGTCCCCCACCAGGGACCAGGGGATCGAGCGGAGCAGTGCCTGCTCAGACACGGGAACTAGGAATGGGGACAAGCACAGAGAGTTCCCAAAGCCTGACACAGCCCGTGAGGCTCCTGGGGGTCACTGCCAGACCCAGGGAAGCCTCTTCCTGCAGGGACCAAGGGAATACCACCAACTTCTTGCCAGAGCAGCAGCCGTGAAGGTGACCTGGTTACGATGAGGAAAAGCACTGAGGAGGGATGTCTGCTCAAATACAGATGGAGAAACATCTGCCAGTCTGGGAACCCAGCAGGCACAGCTGGGAGTCTGCAAGATGGAAATCTTGGCAAGCCCAGCAGGGAGCCCAGGGCATCCTTGGGGACCCCAAACCCCAGCTGCTCCAAGAGCTGGTGTCCTCTGTGCACTCATGGATCCATGCAGAAGTAACTGGCTATTGTCCAAAAGGAGCCTCTCTCTCCAAGAGCTCCCCCTACACAGTCCTTCGGACCCCCTGGGAACTCCAGGCTGGCCCCAGGTTCCACATGGATCATATCCAAAGAGAGACTTTGTCCTTCGTCAACAGACCTCACTCCTGGGAGAGTGTAATGAACTGTGTCATGATACTTCCGACGAAATTTATGTATGTGCTAAAAAATATAAATAATACTAAAATATACTAATTCTGTAGACACACAATTGCTTTACTAATCACTAGTGTATTTACCTCACTAACAGTAACTTGTAACAAAGAAATTCATGGAAGCAAAGCTGCCACATCCTTGTCTTACAGAATCCCCCAATACCCACCCATCACGTCCCTTACAACCCCTGGGGTGGGTTGACTCTCACAAGCTGTGACAGTGACTGCTCCATCCCTTACACAAAGTGCCACGAGCCCTCTCCTGCCTCATGAGCTGGAAAAATCCGAGCTGCCAGGAAACGAGGCAGGTCCGAGCCTCCCTCTGTGAAACAGTAACCTGGGGAGAGGCTGAGGCAGGACACGGGCACTGCCGTGCGGAGGGAAGGTGCAGCAGACACAGGAATGGTGGGGCACAGGTGGAGCTCTGGAGCAGGGAGGGCTGCAGGAACACTCTGGGTTTGCACAGCAGGTGGCCAGGGGAAGGACTCTGGTGGCCATAGGAAGGGTTCCAGTGACCTTACACCCCTTCTTGTTTGCCCACGGAGACATCTGGGGAGCCTTTCCCCTGACGCTGGAGAGGGTCCAAACCCCGAGGCATGAGATCAAGGCGGAAGGAGGATTTGCTGGGCAGTGTGGAGAAAGAGCCAGCACCTCCCTGTCCTGGTTCACTACCATTTTTGTCTTTAATGTGGCAGGACATATTTCTACCTTAAACACTTGGGGAGGGCTGTGACTGGTTTCCAGGGCACCTTGAACCCCTTCCACATCAGAGTTCAACCCCGGGGACCTTCTTGTGAGTGAAGGGGAGCAGGTACAGGCCACTCAGGTGTGCTCTCACACATGACCTGGCACAGCATGGACAAGGTCAGACAGAGAGACATGTGAGCCTGAGCACATATGACAACAGATGTTTCAGGAGCGCTTCTAGGAAGGAAATCCTGAGGGAATGAGGTCCCAGAGCAGAAGGAGCACCTTCAAAGCCACCCAGGGACGCTGGTCCAACAGGACGAAGAGGAGGGGACAGAACAGCCTCTCACCAAGCACCTTACAGCTGAGAAATGCAGCAAACTGGGGACACTTGTCTGGCATTGCTGAGGGGCTCCCTGTACCAGCCTGAGGAACAGCAGGGAACTGTCAGAGGATCAGTCCCAGAACGACTGGCAGCAGCAGCAGCCCATGGAGCTGCACAGAAATGGCTCCAGAACTACTGGAGAAACCCAAAGGATCATGAACCACAGCTAAACCGCATCTCAGACCTGTGTTCATCCACCACGTGTGGTGGACCTATTTATTTAATAAATAAAGTACTTACTGACTTTGTCATGTTTGGAAACCCTTGGCCAGGTGAAACACAGGAACCTTGTTCACTCCCAATCCACCACTGCCTGTTCCTGGGAGCTTGTATGGACAGTTTAATTCTGACAATAACCCTCTGGCCTGCTGAGCTGGACCCTGCACTACAAGACCTGTTCAAGGCAGGGTTTAAGTCCAAGAGCTCAGCACCTTCACTACACCTGCAGCTGCAAAGGCATCTCTGCCTTTGCAAAACCAATTCCCTCTCCTTTTCCCCAGCTGGATTTGGCTGAACATTCCTTGTGTGATCTGCACAGAAACTCTGCTCACAGCAGGCCCAGCCAGGACACACAGGTCACAAGGGACCTTAATCCAAACTAAAGACACCCCACAAACAGGAAAGTGAGTGGGAACGTAAGAGCTGTTTGCTTTCATAGCCATAAACTTTAAAAATAACAAAAAACGAGGAGAGAATGACCAAAGTACTCTGCTGGATATTCTGCTCAGTCACAGCCACCATTTTCAAGCGCTGAGTTCACTTTGAAACCACATTACCTGTGGTTACATCATTTACAAATGATCTAAGCAAAAATAATAGAAGCAATAAGCAGAAATCTAAGAGATCAAAGTCTGGCAAAACTGAGCTGAGAAGGCAACAGCGTCACTTTCTGACACTAACAAACTTGGGTTTAGAAACACCTCTATTGTAATGAATCCTACAGATTGCTCTTATATAAATACATGGAGAAAAAAGGTATATATAGTGTGGTGAAAACCAGACAGGGCAGACACCCCTGCAGTAAATCAGACCCAAACTCGAGCCACCCGGTCAATAAATAATTTAATGGAGTTACAGTTCTGCAATAAACATGACAATGGCACCTTCCCGGGCCCCAGCCCCGCCCCGCGGGCACGGGGGGGACACCCACACTGCCAACCCACAAGCGACAGTGCCCTGAAGGCCACTGGAATGCACAGATCTTCACAGAAGATATTCCTGCAGGCCCAGGCACAGTACATCTCCAGGTGGGAAACACGCGGCTCCTGCCGCAGGCTCCCAGCTATCCCAGCCAGCTCATGCTCCAGGGACCATGCATTTGGAGGGGGGAGCAGGTACCAAACACCACGACATGGGGATAGTGGGATGAAGAGGGAGGCTGCAGCACAGCTCTGCTGCCAGCCCCGAGGGTGACTCTGGTGAGATGAAGGCAGCTGTCAGAACGGGAGGCGCTTCAACTGCTCGTATGTGATAAAAAACTGAAGGGAACGTCAAGGAATTGAGACAAGAGACGTGAGGCAGTTGCCTGGCAGGGTGGGCAGAGCATCAGCACAGCTGTGGAGACCCACATGGGGAGCTCCTTGCCCAGGCAGCACAAACCGATGTGCACAGGTAGAACAGAGCTGGAGGACAGGGGCTGCAAGGACAGCTGGGAGAGACTGACCCAGAGACAACCGTCCCAGCCTTGCCCGGACCACTGAGAGGAGGAAGTGGCTCCAAGCCCAGACTGGGAGCGCTTTACAGTAAATTCCCCACCCAGCTTCAGAGGGCAGAAGGGTCTGGGTCAGCACACAGGCACTGCTGGTCCTGCACAGTGGGTCAGCACCTGCCTCAGAGCACCAGAATGCTCCCCGGGATTCCCTCCCAAACAGGAGCTGATTCAGGAACTGCAGCACCCCCTAAAGCCCAGGCCAGAGGGAAGGTGTCAGCCAAGTCCTCAGAGCACTGGCTCTACAGAAACCACCAGAGGTACCCACCAGCATCACCAGTGAACCCCACTGGGGTGTCAGCCTCGCTCTGCCCTTCCCAGCTCGGCTCTCCCCCTGTCCCCCATCCACCTCCCAGCAGCACACAGAAGGATACGATGATGTTCCAGGGACCCAGGCGAAGCCAGTTGGGCCAAAAGCCTTTGTAGAGTGCAAAGAAGCCCTCACTCTTCCATGTCTGGGAGGAGAAGAGACACGTGGATTAGGAGACACACAGGCCCACACTGTGCCCATCTGCCCAGTGCCCCTGTGACACACTGGTCCTCCCCAGCAGCTGCAAGGAGCAGACAGACCCATGCTGGTGCAGTGTGTGGAGCATCACTTGCAGTCTCTGAACCTAATTAACTGCATCACAGCCTAAATTTTGTCCCAGAAGGCTGGGAGGATGCTCAGGCTGACAGTGACAATCTCAGGAAGTGACTCTGGGCTCTTCCCTGTCTGTCTGACACACTCACTGAGGACAAGTTCTGTGGCTGTAGGATCTCACTGTTCCCCTCAGTGTGGTGTTGGGGCCCAGCCAACCTCCCAGGACAGGGCTGTGCCCACTTCTGCCCCTCTTACCTTCACGAGGCCATCCAGAGTGCCCTTGTAGAGCTCCGTGCTGCCCACGATCGCCCGCTGGTTCATCATCCGCGTCCGCACCACGTCCACGGGGTTGGAGGCAATGGCCCCCGCCAGCCCACACGTGAAGCTGGAACTACACCCCCCAAATCAGGACAGGGACAGCCCTGAACACGACCACTCCTGCCCAGGCAGGGCACAAAGTACTTTTCACTGGATTTTACGAAAGGCATTTAGCAGTAAACAGGAGCTGCACCACCTGCTCCCACCTGGAAAAGGGGCAGTGGCAGGAGCTGGACCGCCACAGGACCCCAGAAAGCTCTGGGGAAGGAAATGCTCTGCTCAGCTAATCCAGACCCTCGTCTGAGCCCACAGCTGGTTCCACAGGGACACCTGCAGCCCTGAAAAGGTCCAAGTGCCGCCCAGGTGACACAGACCTGAAGGCAGCCCTTGGGAGGGTACATCCTTCCCATCAGAGCAAACACTTCTTTGGGAAGGGGAAAGAGCAAAGGCAGCAGGAAGGATTATGGAGCTGCTGGTTTTCCCCCCTCCATGTAGGGTTTAGTGCTCCTTTCACCCCCAGAAGCCAAAACCAATTGCTTCAGGAAGCACTGAAGCACCTCCAGCTGAAGAACAAGGAAATGAAGTGAAAAAGGACTTTGATGATCTCTGCCCAGCTCTCCTCAGGTTACTCATGGCCCTGTCAGCTTCATGTTTGTTCATCTCTCAAAGTTCTCCCAGCACTGGCTGCAAGCTGACAGGTGAGGACCAGGGACTAGAGCAGCTTTCAAGGGATTGTTACAGGTACCACACACCTGCCTGGTTCACACCAGGTCACAGACGTGGGGCAACAGCATTCGTGGCCATCAGCCAGCTGAAACCAAGCTGACGTTCCATGTCACCAAAGGATTTCTCCCAGGTCCTTCCCCAGGGAGGTCTGTCTGGGGATGTGGGGGTGGTTTAGGGGTGGCCTTGGCAGTGCTGGGGGAACGACTGGTCTTTGAGGTCTTACCCAGCCTTAACGATTCTGCACTTGCTGCCCACTCTGAGCTGCTCCAGCCAACAGAGCAGATCCTTCAGAAGCACCAAGGCCGTTCCCTGCAGCCCCAGAGCGCTCACTCCATGAGCAAATCCCTCCAGATCCCACCTGGCTCCTCTGCTCCACACACCCCTCCAAGCCTGCAGAGAGCAGCAGATACTCACACGAAGTGGGCGAAGATGGTGTCATCCATGAGGCCTGACAGGATTAAATGCTTCTTGGTGATGTCGTAGACTGGCAGCTCCACCCCCACCACGATGGCAGCTCGCTGGGCCGTGGGGACAACACCCTGTGGGGCAGGGACACCGTCACAAGCTGCTCCCGGAGCCTGCACCCAGTGGCACATCCCACAGCTCACTCTCAGGGCCTTTTCCTGACAGTCTTCCCTGTGTCCTCCCTGCAGCTCTTCAGGCAGACCAACTTTGCTCTAAAGCCAAGGAGGAGCCCTCCACCCTGGCAGTATGATTCCAGCTGAATTAACTGCACACTGCTTCCATCCTCCCAGCACACAGGAACCAGGCTGTCTCCCCCTCGCCTTCCCCACTGATTTCAACTCCAGGAAAGATTCTGTCCCACAAGAGCAACAGTTTTAGGAGCTGGAAGGGGCTCCAGGTTCTCCCTGCTAAGAGAGCACCCGCTTCCATAAGGTTTTTGTTAGTTGTGCTGTTGGTGGGGGATTCTGGGAGCTGGTGCTCACCCTCCAGAGGCCTCGGGTACCTTCCTGCTGGTAGATGTCAATGAAGCTGCCAATCATCCCACCCTGGAACAAGCTGCCCTGAGCCTGCATTCGGATCTGAAAGGAAGAGGAGAGTCATCGGGTAGACATCAACACTTGTCCTGACATCAGCACCTGCCCCAGAGGGCAGGGATACCAGGGGTACCAGCTCCATGGAACTCCTGGGAGCAGGAACACAGAGCAGCTCAGAGCAGACACTGCTCTCCATGTCTCTCTCCCTGCAATCCATACAGCCAATGATGGCAGCAGGCAAGAAGCAGGGAGAGAAGCGGGGCTGGAGCACAGGGACATGAGGGATGAGGCCTTCCTGCCCTGGAAGCAGCCCAAGGAGGTTGGGTCTACACAGGGAGAAGCATAGGGAAGTTCTCCAGGCTCTCTCAGCCCAGAGCAGGGCTATCCTGACTCTAGGGCACCAGGCAGTCCCCACTGGGCTCTGCTCACTCCACGTAACAGGCAGTGCCAGCACAGTGACCAAGGGGAGAGCAGCAGGGCAGGTGTGAGGAACATCTGGCTGCCACCTGCTCACCTTGCCCAGGTTTGATAACGCTGCCTCCATCCTTTGGGGACCATCTGGGTACCACTGTTGCCCAGAGAAGCTGTGGCTGCCCCATAGCTTGGAAGTGCCCAAGGCCAAGCTGGATGGGGCTTGGAGCAACCTGGGCTAGTGGATGGTGTCCCTGCTCACGTCAGGGAAGTGGGACAAGATGGTCCCACTTTAAGGTCCCTTCCAACCCAAAACTTTTTGGGATTCTGTGATCTTTAAGAGCTGTGTTTTTTGCTGTTAATTGCTCTGGGCTTCAGTTTCCATTTATTAGAAAAGCCCAAATTAGCAGAACTGGTGGCTCAGGGAGCACTGAGCTGCAGCTCCCACAGGTCCTGCAGCCAGCCTGGCTAGCGCCAGGAGCTGCCCTTACCTTCAGCACATCTGTGGGATTGGCCAGCGCAGAGGAGATGACCCCCGAGACCACCCCACAGATCACGTTGATGAGCAATGTTTCATCTGAAAGCAAGGAAAGAAGGTCATACCCTACAGGCCTCACAGGAAGGGGCACAGGTGGGATGGAACAAGGGCTGGGAAGAGCAGAGCAGCTCAGTTCTCAAATCTCACAGTGAAGCTGCAGGAGCAGGGGCTGGGCAGGTGCCACAACTCGTGGCAAGTCTGTCCCCACACTTGCCAGGGACAGGAGGTGGCAGCTGGGACACTCAGCAACGCACCCTCTCAGAGGGGCAGGTCTGATTGATGAGAAGGAAAATCACAGGACACGTGAAAATTGTGAACAATTATCTGAGATTTCAGTGTCCGATGATGCATTTCTCACAACAGGGACAAGCCAGGACAGAGGGAGACAGAGAGGGACAACCCAGCACTTCTCAAGGCCACCTGATAACCAAATGGGTTTGGCTCCAGTGAGATCACACAGCCAGCCAGAGCTGGCTGAGGACTGGGACCAGGTGGGGAGTTAAATGGGATTAGTTCCAGGGAATAACCTGAGACTTCCAGCCCCAGTATTAGGATGATGGTTACGTTGGGAAAAGGCACAGCACTTTGCTGGTACTGACCACGGCACTTCCCAGAGGAGACCAGGCCACTGGCTGCCCCAGGCCTGTAGGGAGACAAACATTCAGGCACGGAGCTCACAGCTAGAAAGGCTGGAACAGTGAGGAGGGGCCTGTGTACACAGACAGAATCAGGCAGGGAGAGGTATTACTGGAGCAGGGAGAGATATTACTCGGGACAGAGCAGCTCTGGAAAGGAGTTCTAGTGAACCACAGCATCTCCTGAGTTGGATGATCCACAAGGATCATTGAGTCCAACTCCTGGCCCTGCCCAGGACACCCCAACATGTCCCTGAGAGCATTGTCCAAACTCTCCTTGAGTGCTGGCAGCCTTGGGGCTGTACCCACTGCCCTTTGGAGCCTGTTCAGTGCCCAACCACCCTGTGGGGGAAGAACTTTTCCTGATACCCCACCTAAACCTCCCCTGACGCAGTTCCATGCCATTAGTGTGCTGCATCTTGCCCGCCCACCCTGCTTTCCCAGGTTGGAATGGTGTTACAACATTGCCTCATTTCACCCAGGGATGAAAACCACCCCCGCACATCTCAGTGCTCCCCTGGGGAGCATCCACCAGCCTCCTGCTGTTCCACTGCCCAGGGAGGAGCTGCAGAGGCCTCCTGAGCAGAGGGCACGGATCAAGGGCATGGTGGCATCTCCCCTTAACAGTCAGGGACAAAGCTACAGAGCTGAGTCCCACAATTCCAATCCACGTTGCCCAGAGAAGCCGTGGCTGCCCCACGCCTGGAAGTGTTCAAGGCCAGGTTGGACAAGGTTTGGAGCAACCTGGGCTAGTGGATGGTGTCCCTACCTGTGGTAGGGAGTGGAACTGGATGATTTTTTTTGGCTCCAAGGTGCAAGGCAGAGATAAAGGCTTAACAGAATGAGAGGTTGGACATCAGGAAGAATTTCCTCCTGGAAAGGGCTGTCAGGCATTGGAAGGGGCTGCCCAGGGAGGTGGTGGAGTCCCCAGCCCTGGTGGTGTGCAAGGAATGACTGGATGTGGCACTCTGTGCTCTGGGCTGGGGGACAAGGTGGGGATCAGGCACGGGTTGGATTAGATAGCCTTGAAGCTCTTTTCCAACCTAAATGATTCTGGGATTCTCCTATGATTCCATGAAAGGAGGGACCTGGCTGGAGGGAGCTGGTTGGGTAAGAGATCACAGGCAGTGCAGAGCACAATGAGGTTCCCATTGGGATTGAAACTGATCCTTGCTATCACTGACAAACAAAACCACAGCACCCAGCAACAGAGCTCCATTCCTGAGGGAATCTCAGGGTGGGAATGACAGAGCAGGGAATGAGCAGAACACACAACAGAGCGTGGGATCAGTGAGCTGGGAGGTGCCCCTACTGCCCCGTTCCCTGACGCTGACCTTCCATGCGATCCACGAAGAGCCGCTTCAGGCTCTGGTAGATCCCAATCTTGATGGTGCCATAGGATGCCTGTCTCAGCAGTGCCGGGGCAATCCTGAGGGGGAAAAATCCCTGAGCATCCCGTGGGCCAGCACAGGCCACTCCCACCAGCCCCCAAACTGCTGGGGGCCGGGCATGTCCCTGCCACCGCTCCGGTGCCCGGGATAACCACTGGGATTGCCCCCACAAACCCTCCAGTGCTGGGGGCTGGCATCCACACAGCCTCGGCCTTGCTCCTCATCTCAGGAAAACTGGGAGTCTCCACTGGCCCGGCCCCAAGGCTCTGGGCTGGGTGGGATCCCAGTGTACACAGTGGCCTGCAGGGAGTGGGGGTGGGCTGGAATGGTCAAAGGGGAGGGGGCAACTGTGATGGCCGGGGCAGATGCCAGGACAGAAGGCGGAAGAGGGAGCCCGGTGTGGGAAGGCAGTGCCAGGACAGAAGGCGGAAGAGGGAGCCCGGTGTGGGAAGGGGGTGCCAGGACAGAAGCAGGTGCCAGGGTGGGTGGAGAGGAAGGACCTGGGATAGGTGGGGGGGACCCGGGGAGGACCTCAGGCAGGCATACGGGGATGCCAGATTGGAAGGAGGAAACTGGGATGGGCAG
>VXAY01005121.1:303578-338548 GCA_013399855.1 Oxyruncus cristatus
TTCCCCCCGCGCGGCCCCGGAGGGTGGCACCGGAGGGCACCGGGCCGGGAGGGCGCGGGCGCGGCCCTGCCCGGATCCAGCGGGATGCTGCGGGAGCGGGAGGGAAAACGGTGCTTGGGACACCGCGAGTGACCGGGAGCTGCTCGGTCGCCATTCGGGTGGCTTTGGTGTGGCTGCGGTTTTTTGTTACGAACAAGCGCGTTCAGGCAGAGGTGAGGCGGGTTCGGGTGTCCGCCGCGGGGGGGGGGGATGGAAAGACTCCAAACCTCTCCCGGTAGCATCGGCCGTGCCGTGGGCAGGGGTCGGAGCCGTCTTCGCCATCGCTTCGGGGGGGGGTCAACTCCATGGAGGGATGGGCTGTGATCAGGCCACAGTGGAACAAAACGCCGCGGAGCTGCTCAGCCGGGTGCGCTCCTTGTGTGCCCGCACCTGCCTGCACCTGGATCTGCTCCGTTCCACGGGGGACGCGCTTTGTGCCAGCTGTGTCCTGCTGGTGGTTGACCCCGGTGGAATGAGCTGTGTAGGCACAGGGGGGTTTTGTGCTGCTGTGGCCATCCCTGCTGCTCGCCCCGGCGAGGTTACCTGGAGCCAGGTGCATCCTCGGACAGGAGAAGCCTGGAAGAGGTGTGGGGAGCCACTGCCGCACGTCTCTGTGCTCTCCCAGCCCTGTGTGGCCGCAGGCTCCAGCTGCAGGCACCCTTTCCAGCTGCCCGGAGATGCTCCTGCTATTAATTAGCTCAGTTACTCCTTGATCCTACAGATGTTTTCATATCCACGGCTGCCTGGAGCATGTTGTTGTGGCACGGGATAAATTCCCTGTGGTTGCTCAGATGTGGTGCTGCGTTTTCCAAACAAGGAGCTTGTTTGCTTTCAGAAATGACTTAAGTCTCTAAATTTCTGGCCTTACCTTCGTGTTGACAGTGTTTTTGTGTTGTTTTCTCCAATAAATTGTGTCCCTTAGGCACCTTGTTGCAGCGCTGGAATGTGCCCCCAGACCTGCAGCTGAGCAGACAAGTGCAGACAGGCGTGCCTGGGGAAAAAGGCAGTAATACATTTTTTGCCTTTATTGTGGGCTTGACCACCTTAGGAGCAGGTGCCTATGTAAGTAGAAAGGTGGTTCCTTGGGAAGAAGCTGCAATCCATCTCTCCTGTCGAGCGTTTGCTGTATTCCAGCTCTCTTTACTCAGCTTTTGATCTCTGTAGCTTTATCTCTGTTTCCTCCTTCAGAAAACTTCCAGGGGAGCTAACTGGAAATTAACTTCTTGTGATTACTTGTTTTTCAACTGTAATTTCAGTTACCTGTTAGGGGTTTTTTACCTTAAAGGCACTCCTGAGGTTTTTTTGTTATGACCAATCACAGCTGTGTCTGTTGTCATGTATGGGATTTGATACCAAAGCAAACCATTCCTTGCCAAATCTCAGTTCAGAACACTTGTTTAACTTCTGTAAAGATTACCAAATCAAACCCCAGTTGGTGAGCATTTATGTCCTACATGAAAAGGATAAAGGTTTTCAGCCCAACTTAGAGAGTAAATGACATTCCCAGAGAGCTGAATAGTAGCAGCATTTCCCGGGATCCCAAGTTTACATCAAACAAATCTGTGTTTCCAACCTCTTTTTCTTAGAGAATCCAATTCATTAGAAGTTCAAACCATAATTTTCTCCTGAGGAAAGTCCTGGGAAAGGAGAAAAAAAAATTTAAAACAGCGCAGGGAGGAAAAATCTTTTCCTATTCCCTTTGAATTTAATTCTTTCCTGTGCCCTTCTGCCCTTTTTTTTTTGGCAGACAAGGTAGCTGAAATTACAAAGCCCACTCTGCTTTTCCTAAGGCCTGTTTAATCAAGAATCTTTCCTAATATTCAGCTCTTTCCTTCTTCTCTTCCATTTCCTGTCTTCACCTGCAGTTTTGCAGTGCCATCCACTAAGATGCCCTTCTAGATGCCTGACGTCTTCAGGTGTTCCTGGCAAAGCTGGCAGCAACCTCTTGTTATACTTAATAGTGGGAGGAACAGTCACTGGGACAGGAGCTTATGTAAGATGCTTCAAAAAATGTGTTTATTGGGTAGGAGGGTGGAGGGAGGGCACCTGTCTGTACCTCCCACTAAGTTACCCTTCACTTCAAACCCCCTTTGTGCTCCCTGGCCTCAGGTATTAATTTTCAAGGGACACTGCCACATAATTTAAGGTTATAAATTTGATATTCTCAAGCAGTGCAATTCTCAGTGAGGAAATCTGCCTTAGAATTAACCTTTTCACTTTAAGTAAAACTGAACCAAACTGGCCGTCTTTGATTTGTAACCGTCAGAAAGGCACTAATTCATTAATTAATGCACCTATCCTGATATCAGTAATGTTGGCATGCAGAAAAAGAAATAATAACTGAATATAAGTGTGCTAGAGGGAAGGGAAGAAAACTTGTCTGATGATTATGTTATGATTTCTTTGGGGAAGAGCACTGAAATACCACCCCGTAATCTGGCAAAGTACAGTTGTGTTTCTGACTAGAAAGAAGTTGACATTGTCCTGTTGGAAATATTTGTCCCGAAGGCCTCATCTGATGTTTTGCTTGTGGTTTTTCCTAAGGGATAAGTTTAATTTGCAGTTTGGTGCCCTTTGTACTCACTTAAAACCTTCCTGGTTCTGCTTGCAAAGGCAGAGGTGATTTGTTAACCTTAGCTTTTCTGTCTTTAACCAAAAGGCTTCAAAAATACCTTTCTCTTAATTCTTTTCAACACTGGCAAATTCTTGTTTCTGATATTTCTGACATTACTCCAGTTCCCTGGACAGGCTGTTGTCTGCCCATGCTCTTTTTTTGTGCCTGGCACTGTGTTCCTCCATTTTTTTTCGAGACTATTTTCTATAAGACACCAACTTGTGGGGGTTGACAAATGAAATTTGATGTCGTGCAAATGATAGACATTACTAGCAAGGCTGGGTTTTGCCTAAAGAAAAGGTTTGCTTCCCTCTAATTTGTTACCTGTGGGGCAAACACTGAACTCTCACCTGCTCCCAGCACTCCCAGTGTCCAGCTCCTCTCCATTTCCAGTTTCTGTTGGAGGTTAATATGACGTAAAAGATGTTCCCTCTTTGTCTGTACCAGTTAACTGCACCTGCAGGGTCTGCTCATGCTGTATTCAGAATTTCACAGTCAAATAAACAGGTGAGCATTCAGCTGGAAGAGATTCTGTGTCCAAAGGCTGTTACCTGGAGCAGCCCTGCTCCTGTGGCTGAAGGCACTGCTGATGTCAGGGGTGTCACCACTGCCACCACCATGCCTCTAACACCTGGCCTAGAGAAAAGCAGTCAGGTTGTTGGCTCTGCCCAGCTGCTCTGGGCTTGGGAAGCTGGGAGATGCTTTTTCCTTGGATTCGTCTTCCATTTTGCAGCCTTGTGTCGTGGCCCAGCTTGCACGTGGCCTTGGGGTCGGTTTGGCTGCATTTCCTGCGTTGGAGCTGGTTCCTCCTGGAACGGGTTTGCAGCCAAACACCTACAGGAAAGTTCATTGCTTCTGAGAAGCAGCCAGACACCCAAGGCTCATCAGACCAGGGGCAAAGCAGGTAATTTTCTGAACACAGTCTCAATGGGCACCTTGTCCAGTGAGGTCTGTGTGTTTTAACTAAAAGCAGGTGGCTTTTCCAGCACTCAGGGTGGACACAAACCTGTCAGGGGGTAGGAGCAGGATGGTGCCTTGGTGCTGTAAGGTGTACAAGGTCAGTATGTCCTGTCTGTCTCCAGGTG
Source organism: Oxyruncus cristatus (assembly GCA_013399855.1). Lineage (NCBI taxonomy): Eukaryota > Metazoa > Chordata > Aves > Passeriformes > Cotingidae > Oxyruncus > Oxyruncus cristatus. Next base: position 307,317 of record VXAY01005121.1, read on the forward strand.
TACAAAACATTGAAGGAGAACAAAGAGCGATTCACCAGCCGGGTCTCGTCGATAACGCGAACCCAAGACGATGAATCCTCTGCCTCTGGTGGGTACCAGCCTGCTGGTTCTGGAGTTGGCTCTGTTTTCCATAAGCTTGAGGCCTCTAAAACAAGTGGAGCAGAGTCCCTCTGGAATCACAGATGTGTCTTCACAGCATTGTCACTTCTTGGTGCTGTTGTTTGGGAATTCCCATTCGGGGCTAGGTTGGATGGGGCTTGGAGCAACCTGATCTGGTGGAAGGTGTTCCTGCCCATGTCAGGGGGATGGAACTGGATGAGCTTTAGGGTCCCTCCCAAGCCAAACTGTTCTGTGATTCGTGATTCTGTGACTTCCCAGAACGGAAGATGGTGCTGGCTCTCCATGACCCAGAACCAGGCTGTTTTACAGGCAGTCCTGAGGATGAAGTAGGGTGTCTACTGGGGCTGATTTCTGCCAGTTATTCTTTCTGTGATAAAAAGAGAAAAGAGTGAGCCCTGCTTTTGGCTTTTACCTTTGTGTACTCTGACAAGGACATTGTGGTTCCAAAGGGCCTCTTTCCCTGGATAGCAGAGGAACAGGATCTGCCTGTGGGAGGAGGTGCCTTCTGGAGGAACTCAAAAGTGGTCTCCTTTAATACAATTACAGAAAAACATGCCTTGGCCTTTTTGGGAGCTTCCCTTTCTTATCTACTATTCCCTGGTTGGCCAGTGCAGAGTTTTTGGTCTTGCTTAGAAAAACCAGTTTGCTGAAATCCGGCTGGTTTCTGCAGGGGGAAGCATCAGCGTGGTTCTTGCAAAGGGTACGGGGGTGCAAGGTATTGGGAGGACAATTAGCCAAAGGAAGTCAGGATGTGGAAGGCCCCTGGTGAGACCCAGTTTCCCTGAGTGTTTGCAGTAAGGTGTCCCTTCTGTCACCTGCATCTCCAGGCGCTCATGTCAAGGTCCCATCTCATGTCCCTTTCCTGCTCATTGGTGGAGGAACTGCTGCTTTTGCTGCTGCCAGATCCATCCGTGCTCGGGACCCTGGAGCCCGGGTAAGAGCTGTCCTGCTCCAGGGCAGGCGTGTGGGTGGCTGAACGCTGTGCTCGCTCCAGAGCCTCTTTGTGTGTTGCCATTTGCCTGCCACTGCTCCAGCTGATGTGTTGCCTGACCGATTACAGGTGTTGATTGTGTCTGAAGATCCCGCCCTGCCCTACATGCGTCCACCTCTTTCCAAAGAACTCTGGTTTTCCGATGATCCCAACGTGACAGAGACTTTACGGTTCAAGCAGTGGAATGGCAAGGAGAGGAGGTACGTGGCACTGCAGGTGACAAGGCTGAAGGGGAGTTTAGTGACAAGGTGACAATGATCAAAGAGTTCTTGGGAGAGAACCACAAGCCAGCGTAGGTGTGTTGGTGCTGGCGGGGGTTGAGGAGCTCTGCTTCCCATCTGAGTCTGCTCTGTACTTGATAGCTCTTGAACCTTGCTGTGATTCCCTCAGACATGTCCCACCACGGGAATCCTGTGAAATGAGTTAATAAAGGTGAAGCTCCATGGGTTAGAACAGAGCTCCAGGGTCACTGGATCACGTCTGATCCTTGTAACTTCTGTGATAAACCCTTACTTGACAGTTGGACTTGGTGATCTTAAAGGTCTTTTCCAACCTGACCAATTCTATGATTCTTTGATCCAAACCCCTTGAACTTCAACAGTGTTAAGACCCTGATTCTTAAGAATAGATAAATAAGAGTTTTGGAGCTTGTTATGAATGTCCAGAGTTGTCTTTGTCTCATTGGAATTGCTGAATAGCTGGATCTCTGGTATCCCAGAGCGAGTGGAACCCGTTTGATAATGGAGCTTTTTTCAGTATTTATTTCCAGCCACCATCATTCTACGTGCCTGTCCAGGACCTGCCTTCAGTGGAAAATGGTGGGGTGGCAGTTCTGTGTGGCAAGAAGGTGGGTACAGCACTGGCTGTTGTTCCTACAGCTTTTCCAAAGCAGAGCCTGGGCTCTTAGCTGGTACTGAATCCCTGGCGGTGCAGGGGGGATTGGCTGGGAAGGGGGATGTGTACAAGTTTGGGAAAAGTGTGATGGGGCAGAGATTATGCTTGTCTTAAGTTTGAAAATGGGAGAAGCCAAGAGGAATAGCTGAGGGAAGATGATGAAGAAGAGAGAAGGATAGGTCTGGAGTCTGGGCATGGGACAAGAATATGTAGAGCTTAGAGACAAGGTGTGACAAAGAGGAGCTGGGCTGTATTGGCCAGAGGGTGAGGTGAGGAGAGCACAGTGATCCAGGTAGTGGGTGATAAGGTGAGCAGGAGCAATGTGCAGAAGCAGCAGGAAGGTGGAGAAATTTAAGGTGAGCCTTCTAATATACTCCTACCCTCAGTTTTTTTGCATGTTGTTACGATGTCAGTGACTCCTCTTCCTGCCGAACTGTGCTGTCTCTGAGCCCCTTTCAGACTCAGACCCTGGGAAGATCAATCTGAGCTATGCTGACTCCCATAGAAGTTGTCTTAATTACCACTTCTAGTCATCTCCCTTCCCACCTCCTACCCCCCTGCCCCTAAACGTAAAGGTGGGAAAATGTTAATTCCAAGTTTGCATCTCTGATCAGTAGTGCATGCAGTTTAACTCAAACAACCACAGTCCACGACAGCCTGAGCTTGGCTTGGTTAATCCTGCAGGTTGTACATATGGATGTTAGAGGGAACACAGTGAAGCTCAGTGATGGGACCCAGATAACCTACGACAAATGTCTCATTGCAACTGGTAAGTCTCTGAGGTTTTTTTCTCTTGTTCCTTGTCTTGTGCCAGGCTTTTTATTATGGTGGCATTTAGCTAGAGATAAATTCTCTAGAGCACCTCTCTTGTGGAGACAGGCTGGGAGAGCTGGAGAAGAGAAGGCTCTGGAGAGACCTTAAAGACTTTCAGTGCTTGAAGGGGCTCCAGGAGAGCTGTAGAGGGACTTTGGACCAGGGACTGGAGTGACAGGATGAGAGGGAATGGCTTTCCACTGCCAAAGGGCAGGGATAAATGGGATACTGGGGCGAAATTCTTCCCTGTGAGGCTAGGGAGGCCCTGGCCCAGGTTCACAGAGAAGCTGTGGCTGCCCCATCCCTAGGATTGTTCAAGGCCAGGTTGGACAGGACTTGGAGCCACCTGGTCTAGTGGAACGTGTCCCTGCCCATGGTAGAGGTAGAACTGGATGAGCTTTAAGGTCCCTCCCAACCCAAACCATTCCATGACTCTGTGGTTCTATCTGACACGTTTCTACGGTAAGTGCAAACCCTCGGGAGAGCTGTGACACAGAGGACAGTGATGCAGCCAGCTATGCTGTTGGGTTTTGCACTTGCCTTGCATCATCCAGCTTTTCTGGGACATTTGAAGTTTTGCCCTGTGACGACTGGGAAGGAGGAAAAGGTGATTTCCCTGGAAGGAACTCCTGTACAGACCAACCTCTTCAAATCCTGCCTGTGTGGCAGCAGCAAGCAGAACCAGCAGCTCTTGCTTGGGCAGAGCGTTGTTCCAGCATTGGCCCCAGCACTTGTAGAGCAGTTCAGGTGGCACTGGCTGTCTCCAGGCAGTGGGGCAGGGTGTGGGTGTTGGGTCACCTGCAGCTCACACAGGTCAGCAACAGGGATGGAGCATACTGTAACAGTTTGGAAAGCACAGGCAAGATCCAAGGCAGCTTTGCACTGCCTGGATGGCCAGTGCCATAGCCCTGGTGTCACTGGTCTCTCTTCTCTCTCTACTTGTCCTCAGGGGGAACCCCACGGAACCTGCCCGCCATCGAAAGAGCAGGAAAGGATGTACAGAAAAGGCTGACACTGTTCCGAAAGGTAATCTCCAGGTGCTGCCAGTCCTGGGGTGAGGCTGAATAAATCAGAGCCACTACCACTGTTTTCAGCTTTTAAATTCTTCTGCTCTGGCCAGGACAGCCTTGCCTTGGCGCTGCTTCTCTCAGCTGGTGCCCAGGAGGGCACTGGTGATTCATTCCTTTTCCCGGGCAGGAAACCAGGGTAGTGTCTGGTCAACCACTCACCTGCTGGCCTCAGGTCATAATACATGGGATTATGGGATTTTAGTGGGTTTTTTTCAAGTTTCCCTCCTATATGACTTTGCTACACCTTCCAAAGTGAATAAAAGCCTTGGAAGATGGTCAGTGATCTTCTGATGTCTGCTGTAGAGTTGCTTTTTGTTGGCAAACTCCACTTTTCTTGAAAATGTAACCTTCTCCTTAGTTCTATTAGGGAATTTATCAGGAATAAGAAGGTATATGAGAATCTTCTGTTCTGTGCTGGACTCCCCGAGGTGTGGTCTGCATAACTGGGAAGGGAAGGATGGATGATGTGAGCTGTTGCATCCTTGTTGTACTAGTTGTGCTGTGGGACATTTCAGTTTGGAAGTTTTACTGTAATTGCCCTTGAAATTCAGGGGAAATGCAGGAATTAAAGATTTCCTGGTCATGTAAAAGCTTGCACATTCATAAGGAATCCAGGAAGGTTTTTCTGTGCGACAGGCAAACAGGAGGAATAAGCAACACATCTCCTTTTCCAAGCTGGGGAGAGAGTCACTCTTATTTCAAAGGGAGAAATTGGAGACAAATAACTTCTGCTGCCATTACTGTTAGAGAGGATTTGAAATGGGGGTAAATGTTCTTTCAGATCGAGGACTTCCGAAACCTGGAGAAGATTTCGAGAGAAGTCAGGTCCATCACAATTATTGGTGGTGGTTTCCTTGGCAGTGAGCTGGCCTGTGCTCTGGGAAGGAGAGGTGAGTATGTGTCCTCAGCTGTGACAGGCACTGAGTGGAAGCAGTCTGATGTTAGAAACTTCTTTTCATCCCCAGCTGCTCAATTTTTGCACGGACTCTGTGTTTGCCTGAAGGCAGCTGAATGCACGTGTGTTTTGTTGGCTGCACGGCCAAGATTTTCCCAGCTTCTCCCTCATTAACTGCCCAACAGCCCCTGACCACAGAGGTGGGAGCTCTGCAGGCCAGTGCATGCTGCAAAATTACTCCACCCTCTAAAAAGTCACATTTGTCCTCTGTGCTCAAAGCCACCCTCCGACTAGGATTTTGGATTTGGAACTGGATGGTCTTTAAGGTCCCTTCCAACCCAAAGCATTCCATGCTTCTATGGTGGTGAACAGCAGGATTCTGACTGTCAGTGTGTGAGGATTGTCTTTTTGGTAATTTTTCTAAGTTTTCTCCAAAATACCAAGCATTTTACCTAAAAGGCTGTTATCTAGAGTTTGCAGGTGTGTGTGTGAAACAGTCACTTTGTGACTCCTGGCAAAAGTCTGGGAGCCAGAACTCCCAGATTTGGAAACTTCTGTCAAGCTCCTTGTGTAAAGTAAAGCACGTGTATCCCGACATCTGTGCTTCTGCTCTCTATCCCACTGCTCTGTTCTTCCCTTCCAGCACGAACCCGAGGCCTGGAGGTGATCCAGCTGTTTCCAGAGAATGGCAACATGGGCAAAGTCCTGCCTGAATACCTGAGCAACTGGACCACAGAGAAAGTCAGGAGAGGTGAAGCTGCAGAGTAGCGGGTTGGGCCGGTGGCTGCCGTGCAGCTCCTCATGGTGACATCCAGCTCTGTTCTGTCCCTGGGCTCTGCAAGGTGGCCCAGGCGCAGCGCGGAAGAAGTTGCAGTTCAGGCAGCTCAGGCAGCATGGAGCTGCCATGAATCCCTGGCTTCTTGGCAGTTCCTCTGGGAAAGCTGAGCCAACAGGCTTGCAGATGCCAGTGAGGCTTTCCCTGTGGCTGTTCCTCCCTGGAATGGTCCCTGTGCCCATGCACACACCTGGGTCAGGTCAGGCTCTGTAGTGAATAGCTGCTAAAAAGCCAGTAAGATCCAAGACAGCTTTTTACATCTGCTGCAATTAAGCACAGAATATTCCTGTGCATTGGGAAATGGAGCAGGAAAGAGGGAGGAGGAATATCGTTTGGCTGTGAATTGCGGGGCCTGATAACCCACAGGTCTGAGTTACTTTCCTTTTTGGAAGCTGCCTTGTCGGACCTCTGGGTCTGGCTGAGGCACAACAGTAGGTAATTGAGTGTCCTTAGTTCCTGAACACCTGTTTTTGGGAATTCTTTTGCATGTGACCTTGTTATCATTGACCATGTTACCTTCTCCTCGTGCTTCCCTCCAAGCTGTACTGGCACAGCTTAGGAGGTGTCTGTCTTGGTTCCTCACCTGGAATCTGTGTGCACCAACCACCTGCTTCAGGTGGGATCTGCCCAGCCCTCAGCAGGCACTGAGGTGTCCTGTGCTTGTTTCCAGAGGGGGTCAATGTCCTGCCCAATGCTGTGGTCAAGTCCGTCTCTGTCTCTGGCAACCGGCTGGTGATTAAACTGAAGGATGGCCGGCAGGTAAATGGAAAAGCAGGGAGAGGGTAAAGCTTGCAGGGGCATGGAGGGAATGAAGATCCTAATTACCAATTCCCAAACAGGTGGAGACAGATCATATTGTGGCTGCAGTAGGGCTGGAACCCAATGTGGAATTGGCCAAGTCGGCGGGGCTGGAGGTGGACTCAGACTTCGGGGGGTTCCGGGTGAACGCGGAGCTGCAGGCACGCTCCAACATCTGGGTGGTGAGTGTGGGCACGGCTTTCTGGCTGTGCTGAGGCAGCAACTCGGGACACACGAAGTTGTGGGGCCGGTGCACTTGGGTGAGGTGAAAAAGAGCGAGTAAGGAGTAAGGAGAGCAGTTGTAGCGCAGGCCCGGAGCCTGGTCAGGCACCGCAGCTGCCTCGTTGCCATGGTAACCACGGCAAGTTTGGAATATTTATGCTGTGTAAGAGGAGTTGGGGTAACCTAAAGATAGCCTGGATCGCTTGCTTGCATAAGAATCCCTTGGTGGGCGTCGTGACTTATTGATTCCTCTGGAAAATGTACCTCATGCTGCCTTATTTTTCCAAAGATCAGTGAAAAAATGCTGAGAAACTGGGAGTCGTGTAGCCCAGGGAGTGGGACGAGATAGTGGTGGTGTTTGGAGCTTGTCAGAGAAACGCAGTTCCTTGTTCCATTTGTTCCCTCGCCAGTGTTTCTTTGGGCACTGATCGAAGCTGTGGCTGTCGGTGTTTGGTGCTCACTGGGTGATTCTCTTCAAGGCAGGGGATGCCGCCTGTTTCTACGACATCAAACTGGGACGGAGACGTGTGGAGCACCACGATCACGCCGTGGTGAGCGGGAGACTGGCTGGAGAAAACATGACTGGAGCTGCGAAGCCCTACTGGCACCAGTCCATGTTCTGGTAACGTTCCTTTCTTCCCCTGGGATTCCTTGTTTGGCCACGTTGCGCGAGCTCGGACGAGATACACCTTGGGAAGTGCGTGTTTCCCAGGAGAAGTGAAACCACCTCAGCGAACACCTTGTGCAGCTTCATGTTCCCAGAGCTCGGGGAGGGGGAGGTGTTCGAGCATTCACTGCTCTGCCCTCACTTCTCTGAAGTGTTTATACTTCCTGTAGGTTCCAGTTTGTCATAGTCCCATTCTGCAGAGCAAGGAGCAATAAAGAGCAGCCCTGTCCTCAGAGCGGGCTGATTTCCAGGTTGAATTCAGCAGCAGCTTTTCTGTTACGAGTATGTGACATTCCCCAGCACAATCTGTTGGTTTCAGTTGTGTTGCTGAACTGATGCTTTAGTAGCAAAGCATTGCTGCATCCAGGCGTACCTGAAGGGTTGTTTTCCAGAGAGAGGTATCAAGAAAATGGGCAATTTTGCTGTACCTTCCTGAAGTTCTTTTTGAAACAAAGTGAAACAAAGCAGAACAAACTTCACAAAAAATTAGAATCCCAAAGGCTTAGTTAGTTCAAGATCAAGTAAACAGGATTTTAAATATAGGGAAAAGAGTTTTAGTTTTCTCAGAGAAGTCCCTTCAAAAATAGATATTTATGACTGAACTCTTGGTCTGTCCTGCCTGAGTTCTGGGCCCAGAGCATTTCTCATTTCACTTTTAAACAAGAAGCATAGAACTAGAGAATCACTGAGGTTGGGAAAAACCTCAGAGATCATGGAGTGCAGCCAAGGACACAGAAACATCCATTTCCCAGGTGTTTCTTCCTCAGGATCCTCTTGTCCACAACCAGATGCAGGTGAAGGAGGGCTGTGAGTTTGTTGGCAAGGTGTCACTCTGGCTTTGCCAACTTTCTTTCTCCTGTGCTGAAAAGCTGGGAAATGGCCGGATCTCCTTGTGCACTTTGTCAGGATGTTCAGGACCCCATAGCAGCCTTCCAGTATCTGAAGGGGCTACAGGGAAGCTGAGAGGGACTCTTGGTTAGGAACTGGAGTGACAAGGCAAGGTGGAATGTGGCTTCAAACTGACCGAGGGGAAATTTAGGTTGGATGTACGGAAGAAATTCTTCCGTGTGAGGATGGGGGGGTCCTGGCACAGGTTGCCCAGAGAAGCTGTTGCTGTCCCATTCCTGGAAGTGTTCCGGCCAGGTTGGACAGGACTTGGAGCAACCTGGGATAGTGGAACGTGTCCCTGCCTATGGCAGGGGCATGGAATGAGAGGAGCTTTAAGGTCCCTCCCAACCCAAACCACTCCATGATTCTTCCCGAGCTCTGACTGATCACTGCTGGAAGCCTGCTCTGGTCAGCTGGCATGTTACTGGAGTTCCTTAGAGCAACTCCAGTCTGTGCTGGAGGATTCTGGCTGGGAAGGCCATGATGTATAGATCCAAACTGTTTTCTGATGCCTCTGTTCCCTCAGCATCCTGGGGAACACTTGAGACACTGATACTTAGAGGTCCCAAACCACAGCTACTTTGTCTCCTAACAGCACCCCGGTTCAGATCCAGGTGCCCAGTTCAGGGAGGTGTTAGGACAAAGTGTTCTTCTCTTTAGTTTTTAAATATTCTCTGAAATATGCACTGAATAATTGTCCGTGCTCCCAAGCCTGGTGTGGATGACAGCCACTGCCAGAAGCTGCCACCCAGGAAGCAGCCCTGAAGGATTTCAGAGTTTTGGTCAGTGAACTGGTTTTTATGAAGCTGTTGGCCCTGGACTTGCTGTGTCTTGACTCCTTGTTCCACCTCTATGTGCAGAGCAGACACGGCGTGTCAGTCACTCTGTGTCTGCGATCGCCCACACCACACTGGCAGTAAGGATATGAGAATGCCATGCTACAAATTACTTTATTTCCACTTGGTTCCTAGGAGTGATCTGGGCCCCAACGTGGGGTACGAAGCCATTGGCCTCGTGGACAGTAGTTTGCCAACCGTCGGAGTCTTCGCGAAAGCGACAGCGAAGGACACGCCGAAAAGCGCGACAGAGCAGTCAGGTAAGGCCCAGGTGTGCTGGGGAGCCTGCAGGTGTTGGTGTGGACACACACAGTCAGTCTGACCTCTGAGAGCACAAGGAGATTGCTCCCTTTCTAGACCAAGCTTTAAAGGCTGGGTTTGATATTAAAATGTGATTAAACCACAATATTCCTTGAAGAAGCCATCGGGTAACTCATCTGACGTGCAGACTTTCCCAGTGAAGCTTGATCTCCTCCACAGCAATAAAATGATCAGTTTGGGACAACAGAGACTGAAGATCCAAGCACATTTACTTGGTATTCACTGCCTGGAGGAAGCAGACTTTGCTGTCCTAGGCACTTGGGGGTGGAAGTTGGGAATTGTCGGTGTTGTACTCCAAGTGGGGATTGTTTCATCCTTGTGTTAATGAAACTTAACTTTTGGGGGACACAGCTCTTGAGTCTGTTCTTATCATCACATGTTCTGCCCTGGGTGTGTGACACTTTATGTCTCTGCCTTAGGGACTGGAATTCGATCGGAGAGTGAAACGGAAGCAGAAGCCTCAGAAGTTCACATCTCTCAAAGCTCTTCACCGACACCTCAAATCCCAAAGCAAGGAGAAGATTATGGCAAAGGTGTCATTTTCTACCTCAGGGATAAAGTCGTGGTGGGAATCGTGTTGTGGAACATCTTCAACAGGATGCCCATTGCTCGGAAGGTCAGTGCAGGACGAGGATGATGGCCAGTGGGGCTTGATAGAGCAGGGATTTCCTTGTGGAAAAATCAATCTGCCAATTTAAAGTGAGGATAAATTAATGCAGATGCTCTGTCTGATGCAGAACTGGGCAGTATCCAATTCACCCTTTCCTGGGTGAATTAGGGGAGCTGTCCTTGTGCTTTTTTGCATGTGTGCACAAAATTTTTACAGAAATAAATCAGGTGTGTGCTCCAAGCCTTGCCTTGGCATGGCTGAAATTTCAGGCCTATAATAAGTAGAGGCTGGAATCACAGTGATGGAGCACGAGTGAAATGTCCCATCTTTGTGCTGCTTTGTCCAGTGTCCAAGTGCCTGAAACAATCTCAGATATCATTGTCCAGAAACAGCCACAGAGTCATAGCTGGGACAGCCCTGAGAGGTGCTTAGTGTGTCTCCACTCCCGTGGTCTGTCTCAGTCCTCCCAGGTCAGCTCAGCTAGGCCGAGGTCAGGTTTTAACCTTTGGAAAATTTCAGTAGTTTAAACTGTGGGAGTGATCCCACACTATCCCCTTGTGATCTCTCCCAAAACGAACTATTCATGGTAGAAGTTTTTGATATCTAATCTGAATCCTTTATGATGCAGTTGAAACCTGTTGCTTATCCCATCCCCGCCGAAGAGAGATACTTTCCTTCTTTCCTTCCTTCCCTTAGCAGCCTTTCCCCTAAATCTGAATGTGCAGGGTTCTTGGCCTCTTCGTCTTGTCTAAAAGCTGTAGGCTCAAGCCAGGTATCCTGGCTCTGAGACAGTGCCAGTCTCAGCTTCATAGAGCTGAATCACTTTTTGAAGACACTTGTTCTCCCCAGCTGTAAAGGGAAACCCAGAAACAAATCCCAAAGGGACAGGGAGGTTGGTTTTCCAGCTGTTCCTCTAGGCAGGTGCTGGTACATTTAAGAGTCCCATATGAATTTGGGTGCAGAAAGTGCTGTCGTGTTGTGGCTGTCTCAGTCTGGTGCTTCAGAGAGGATCCAAGGAGTTCCTAGCATTGGCTGTGACAGTCCCACAGCACTGGCTGTTTATAGGATGTGCAGGATTTAATGCCTTGTCCTTCCTCCAGATCATCAAAGACGGGGAGGAGCACGAGGACCTCAATGAAGTAGCAAAGCTCTTCAACATCCACGAAGACTGAACTCTGTAAGGGGAACATGGCACTAGGAGTGAGAGGGCTGCTGGCTGTGTGCATCCCTTCACCTTGGACAGCTTCCTTGGAGCACTTGGGAATATTCCACTCACCTGAGCCCAGTGTTTGCACCAATAAAGTCAGATTGTTCTAGTCACCTGCCTCTTCCTGCACCGCTGCCTGGCCGGTGAGGAAAGGGGACTGTGCTGCCCACTGGGCTCAGTTTTCCCTTGTATCAACCTTGGAGAAGCCTGCAGAGCTCCCTCTTTCCCTGCACTGATTCCCAGCTGGTAGTGGGCAGGGCTTCGGCCCCTGCCATGCCTCAGGTGCTCCAGCTGCCGGCTGGGGCTCAGCGTTCCTCACTCCACAGTGGCCATGTCTGCCTGCAGCTGGACAACCCCAGCCCACAGTCTCTGTCCCCACAGCTGGCTTTGCCCACAACAAGGAGCTTGGAGAGCCTGCTGGCAAAGCTTCTGCCACTGGGATCCTTCCCAGACGCCACATGACATGACCCAAGGTGTCTCTCCCAGTTGGTGATCGCCTCCCCACTATGCCCAAGGTGTCACTGCTGCTCTCCATGCACAGGTTACCTGGTTGAGGGAATACAGGTGGGACAAGAATTGGCACCAGGTGCCACCTGGGCTCCGAGGACAGGGCTGGGAAGGGCAGGGGTGGAGCCACACTGTCCCACAGAGCAGCCACCTCATGACGCCTACATCCCACAGGAGCCCTGGCAAACCTGGAGGAACCAAAGAGCTCCCTGGGCCTGAACTGAACATTCCACCTGCGTGGTGTCAGCACCAAGGAGGTGCTGCTGTTCTGCTGTCCGGGCTGCGGGGGCAGATTCCCACACACTCCCAAAAGGTGCCAAGAGCAGCCGTGAGGGACCCACCGTGGTGGAAGGGGCTGCTCAGGGCGGGGCCTCTGCAAGCAGAATGGGATGTGAGGGTGCTCCCCCATGCCCAGTTCTGGGCATGGGCATTTCTGTGATGTGGTGGTTTGACATTGGTGGCATGCCAGGTACCCACCAAAGCCACACCATCACTTCCCTGCTGGACAGGGCAGAGAAAATGCAGCAAAAGGTTCACGAGTTAAGGACGGGGAGAGGTCACTCGAGGTGATTCAGGCTCTGACTTGGGGAAATAAGTTACCCATTGCAATCAGAACAGGATGATAACAAGTAAAACAAATCTTAAAAACATTTTCCCCACACTTTTCCCTCCTTCCCAGGCTTTCCCTCCTCCTTCCCAGCAGCGCAGGGTGATGGGAAGGGGTGTCATGGTCAGTTCACAACATGTTGTTTCTGCCCCTGCTCGTGGAGAGTGGGGTCCCTCCCATGAGGGACCGTTCTCCATGAACTGCTCCAGTGTGGGTTCCTCTCTCTGTGGGCCTGCAGATCCCTGCCAGGACCCTGCTCCAACATGGCCTTCCCATGGGTTTACAGCTCTTTCTTGGGTATCCCCCTGCTCCTTGTGGGCTCCTCCCCGGGCTGCAGGTGGATCTCTGATCCACTATGGACCTCCCTGGGCTGCAGGTGGATCTCTGCACCCCGTGGCCCTCCCTGGGCTGCAGGGGCACAACCACCCCACTGGGGGCTGCCCCACAGGCTGCAGGGGAACCTCAGCTCTGGCACTTGGAGCACCTCCTGTCCCTCCTTCTGCACTGCCCTGGGGATCTGCAGGGCCGTTCCTCTCCCATATTCACACTCCACTCTTCTCTGGGCCCAATTCCATCTGTGCAGTAAATTTTTTTTCCTCCTTAAATCCCTTATCCCCAAGGTGTCACTGCCATCTCTGATGGGCTTGGCCTTGGCCAGCAGAGTGTCTGTCCTGGAGCTGCTGGAACTGGCTCTGACAGACACGGGAGAAGCTTCTCACTGTAGGTTCGTCCCACCCCTTTACCAAAAGCCGTGCAAACCCAATACACCTGGCAACTGCCCTGGGTGATGCAGGGGCCCAGAGAGCCCAGGGGCCGTTGTGATACAGTGGGGCCTGATGGCACCAAGGATCCATTGTGACATTACAGGGCCTTGTGGCATCAAGGAAGCGGCCATTGTAACACCGCAGGGCCTCATGGCACCGAAGAAGAGGCCATTGTGACACTGCAGGGCCTCATGGCACCGAAGAAGAGGCTGTTGTGACACTGCAGGGCCCTGCCCTGCCCTGCCCATGGGGTACCTAAGGAGCCCCCCGGGGTGCCCACTCCAGCAGAGCAGAACACCTTGCTCGGGAGGCAACAGCTCTCTTTTCCTTCTCTCACCTGCAGGGAAGGAACCATGGACAAGAGGAACACCAACCTGCGCCCCAAAGAGGGGCACCAGCTGAGAGATAGGACAGGGGGCAGAGGCCGGAGGTGGGATGGCGCCGGTCGTGCCAACACTGTGCCAAAGCAGCTGCCTTCTTTCCTGTCCTCCCGCCTGCATCAGCGGCAGCCTCAGGACAGCCAGGGCCAGTCCCTCCGTGAGGACATGCTGTCCTCACCCTCCAGCACGCTGAGCTCCAGGAGCATCAGGAGCCCTTCCAGCCTGGCCGAGGGGGCATGGGGCCAAGGGCCGCAGTGGTGCAGGACCTGTCCTGGCCGTCCCTTGCTCCCGGCCAGCAGCACCGCTGCCCGCAGCCAGCGCCGGCGCGTCAAGAGCTGCTGGGCCTGCAGTGGGGTGGCAGGGCCCGAGCCCCAGCAGCAGGACAAGGACTACGGATGGTCAGATGGGGCTCCCCTTGTGCCTCAGCACTGCAGACACAACATCTCCCACATCCCTGTCCCGGCAGCAGCTGCTGGGAGGAGCCATGCGAGCCCTGCCAATCCCCCTCTCCCCTTTCACACCTACAAGGGGAAATCATCCCCTGGCCCACGGCGAGAGGTCTCTCACTGTGTCAAGCAGGAAACCCAGCCTGAGAGCCCAGCACAACCGTCAGATTCAGCTGTTCCTCAACATGCTGAGCAGGAAACCCGCCCCGAGACCCCCCCACAAGGGGTAGATTCAGCTGTTCCTCAACATGCTGAGCAGGAGACACAGACAGAGGAGCAAACTTCAGCTGCTCCCCTCTTGGTTGACCAGGAGACACAGACTGAAACTCCAGCACAAGAAGAGAAGATTTCACCTGCTCCTCAGCTCATCGACCAGGAGACACAGATCGAGTCCCCCGTCCCACGCAGCCCCTCGGCGCTCAGCTCAACCCTCTCCACCACAGAGCTCTGCTCCGCTCCCCCGGCTGGTCGGCAGCGGCTGCCCCTGTTCCGGAGGATGCTCGGGGCTCTGCGCGGGGCGTTGTGGTGCCCCTGCCTGGCGGGACAGCCCGAGCGCGGTGCCCGGCGGGTCCCCGGGGACGGCTGCTGCTCCGAGCCGGGGCGGCACCGCCGGGGCGGCACGGCGGGGACGGGGACAGGGGCGGCACCGCAGGCGTTCCCCGCCGCTGAGGACACCGAGCCGCCACCGTACTCATGGCCGTGGCTCATCGAGACGAGTCTGTGACTGGCCACGGCGACTGTTAATAAAAGGTTTCGCCTTTCCCATCGTGCTTGCCAGTACCTGGTCCATCGGGAGGAAAGCGGGCGCAGGGAAGGCCCGTGCCGGCAGGCAGAGAGGGAGAGCCCCTGCGCTCCTTCAGCTTGGCCTCTCCCCTGCCTTCTGGTGCTCCAGCTCCTCTGGTTCAGATCCCCGGGCTCGGTGCTAGCAGCCAGCCCTCAGCCTGGCTGAATCCCTTCAGGTCCCTCCCTTCCACCCGCCTGCCTCCGAGAGAACATTTCAGATCATAAATTTGGTGAGTTTTCCCTAATCCTGCTCCCCCCTGCACACCTCTTTGGCCTCAGGAGGAACCTTCCCAGCATGGTGGGGGTAGGAGCACTTGCATGAGCCTCTCTCCTTTATGTTTTTGGGACTCTCCTTGACTGCTCCGGTGCTGAGAGCAGTGGCAGCAGCACTGTACCTACCCCCTTGGGGAGTTAATCCTTGGTGGTGCCTGGGCAAAGCTTTCCTCCAAATCTTTCCTTCCAAAGCTTACCCCCATCAGGGCATTTCTGCTACCATTTACAAGCAAAAAGAATAACAAAATCCCAGAAGAGCCCCGTGAGCTCCCTCTGCTCCCGCAGGGGTGAATGAAGCCAAACATGGACTGGCTGCCCCACAGATGGGGCTGGGGGGGTGCTGAGGGCAGACGGCTACCCAGCCATCAGCAGTGGCATCTGGGCACGGTTAGGCTCGGCTGCAGAGCTCCCAGCAGAGTGCCCCTGTTTTTCTGGCTCAACACTGTGCAGAGACATGGCTCCTGCAGATCCCACAGCCAACCCTCTCCCTTCCCTGAGCCACAGGCTCGAGATACACACATGGAAACCTGCCCAGACACAGGACACAGAAGAAAGGGAAGGACACATTGGGCCTGATGCAGGTTTTTTCTGTACATCAGTGTTTTTGACACCACAGCCTGTTGCTGCATATAATAAAACAGAAATCAGAAAGAGCAACCAGAATACACACCCAAAGGCAAAAAACCCTCGGCTTAAAGAAGGTGCTGCCGGGCTCCCAGGTGGAGGCTGGCAGTGAGGGTCCAAGGGGGGACACGCCTGCCCTGGCTGGAGAGAAACACAACACAAAGAAAAAAACGAAACAACAAAAAAACCCCACCCAAGGCTCCCGCTGGGGAGCAGGGAGAGCCAGAAATCCCCCGATTGTCCCGTCCTCAGTCCTGTTAGCACCTGTACAATAAAACTGTACCGGCCCTGGAGCGGAGCAGCCTGCCCATGCCCGCTCCCTCACAGAGAGATGCTCCCGGGGACACCGGTGGGGAGCGGGGCAAGGAGGGGGATTCTGCCATGGAGACAGACCCGGGGCAGGGGGACAAGCTGCCGAAGCGTGGGGTGTGCTGGGGGTCGCGGGCTGCCCCTGCCTGGGCAGCAGCCGCCTGGGACAGGGAGCAGCAGCACGAATGAGATGGAGGAAAGAGCCCGGGAGAGGATGGAGAAGCAGGGCTGGCTCCCGGCTGGGGCTGAGCACCAGCGGCAGGAGCCAGCTCCAAAGCCAAGGGAAGGGGGCTGTCCCCAGGCTGCAAGGGCCAGGACCCTCTGGGCCTGGCCAGCCTTGGGGCGTGCTGGAGAGGGGCTGGGGGACGACCTCATCCCCTGGCCTGGAGCTCACCATCACAGTGATACAGACTCAGCAAAAACAAAGAAAACATTACAAATTAAATACTAATTAAATAAATACTATGGAAGACGTCGGGAGGGGGAGGGCAAACGGAGAGGCGCAGTTCCTGGGGGTCCAGTGGGGAGGGGCGGCGGCTCCCACCACCCCTCGCTGCCCCGTGAGCCCCATGGAGGGGGCTCCATCACCCACTGGGGCTGGATGGGGGGGCGGCAGCAGTGACCGCCACTGCTCGTGGCCAAGGGATCCCGGGAAGTCCTTGGAGGCGAGGGTCCTCCCTCCCCAGCTGCAGGAGACCCTGAGGAGAGGAGGAGTGGCTGCCCAAAGACTTGGGTCCCTGCTGCTGGCGCTGAGAGAGCTGCTTCCCCTTGGTCCTTATTATTGCCTCGTGATGCCAGGAGCGACCCATCCCCATCAGCTGCTCCAGGCCTGGTACTCCACCACCGAGCCCAGCAGCTGCAGCAGCTCGGCCTCGTAGTGCACCAGCTCCACAGTCTCTGCCGTGCCCAGCGCTGGCTCAGGGCTTGCGGGCACCTCCTCCTGCGCCAGCACCTGGCTCAGGGACACCTGGCGTTGGAACTCTGCCCGGGGCAGCGTGGCAATCTCCAAGTGCGGGAAGCGGGCCTGGAATATGCGGGAGGACAGCTTCAGCCGCTTGAGCACGTCCGCGAAGAGGAACCAGTTGCAGGGCCTGAGAGGACGGCAAGAGGATGGTGGGTCAGGGGTGGAGGGGGCTGCAGGCACAGTGCCCACCACCCAGGGAGGAGAAAGGGGAGCTTCCTGACAGGTGTGGCACAGGGGCACCCATGGCAGCAGGAGGTACCTGGCCGTGGAGCAGGACTGCACGGGGGGAGCCCTGATAAGCCTCTCCTGCTACCTGGGAACATTCCAGGCTGCCCCAAGCGAGGCAGTGCTGCTTCCCCAACTTCCCCAGCAGCACAGCCACAACTTCCCCTCTGTTGCCCAGAGAAGCTGTGGTTGCCCCATTCCTGGAAGTGTCCAGTGCTAGGTTGGATGGGGCTTGGAGCAACCTGGGATAGTGGAAGGTGGATGGCAGGGGGTTGGAATGGGATGAGCTTTAAAGCCCTTCCCAACCCTTCTGGGATTCTGTGATGATTCTGTGAAAATAACCACCTGAGATACACAAACTGCTCTTCACCCTGTCGGAATGACTGACTTGCTGGACGTGGTGCCACCTGTGCCGGGGCTGCCGGGGCTGTGGCCACCCACGGTACTGCTCTCTGCTCCAGGGAAGGATACTTACCCTCGGGAGACGGACACTTGGAGGTTGTAGCTGGGAAGCAGTGGCTTGTCTGAGAACTCAAACATGAAGTTGTCTGCTTCTTGCTCCTCTTCCTCCTGGTCTGAACTCCCCGGAGGGTTGAGCAGAAGGTCGCAGCCAATGGTGTCCTTCCCCTCTGCAACAGACGGCACAGAGGTTGGCACTGCTCACAGTCACCAGCCAGTGCTGGCACTCCCTGGGGACGGCTCTGGCCTCTGCCACAACCCCACGAGCACCTTCCCACAACACCCCACCAGCCATATGTGAGCTGTGTCCCCCCTGCTCTCCCCCAGCCCCTTGTCCCAGAGGCGCATGGAGTGAGCGTTGGCTGCTCTGCACAGTGAGACTCTGCTCGCTGACCAGGTCACGGGGAAAGAACATCCCAAGTCATGGCAGGAAAATCAGGTGTGCTGTGATCCCACAGGTGGAACAGGGCACCCACTGCACCATGAGCTACCCCACTGGCAGACCCCAGAGTCTCCCTGACCTGGCCTTGGCCCCTCTGCCATGCCAGCATAGCCCTCCTCAGCCTGGAACAGTGAGGCAGGAGGTGGATGTAGAGATGCTTTGCTGGCACAGGCCCTACTAAAGGAAGGCACAGCAAGTGCTCCCTTCAAGAGCTTCTCCACCCAGATCCCACCTCAGAACCTCCAGAAGGTGATCCAGAGGAGCCAGCACCCATGTCCCAGGGAGGACAGCAAGGCTGTGCCAACAAAGACTAATCCAACCAAGCAAACATGAGGGGAAATTTAGGTCAGATATACAGAAGAAATTCCTCTCCATGAGGGTGGGGAGGCCCTGGCACAGGTTGCCCAGAGAAGCCGCGGCTGCCCCATCCCTGGAAGTGCCCAAGGCCAGGTTGGACAAGGCTTGGAGAAACCTGGGCTAGTGGAAGGTGTCCCTGCCCACGGCAGGGGTTGGAACTAAATCATCTTTAAGGTCCCTCCCAACCCAAACCATTCCATGATTCTATGACTTAGAGAATCCACCCCGCAGATAAAAGCTGGCTATTCCAGGAGATACCTGAGCTCCAGCAGGACCTGAGTCCAGAGGAGATGGGAAACAGCATGCTGGATCCACAAACCATTTAAAGACAGTTAAATTTCTTATTCACCAATCTGAAAAGTTCCTGTTGAAAAGGAGCTTGCTGCCTGGATTTTATTATTAAGAGGTATGAATAGTCCTGGTTTTGCAGAGTGGTTTTGTACTGGTGAGATAATACCGAACAGCTCCAAAAACTTCCAGAAAATAGACTTTAGATTCTATAGAGAGCAGCCAGATGCAATGTGCTGGTGAGCAAATAAACCAGTCATGTAAAAGTTCAACACCACACATGAGAGAAAAGGCTGCAAAATTAAAAAAAAATCTTCTGGTTGCTCCATGAGGAAGCTCCACACACCAGACTGCTCACCCGGCACGGATGGGATTCCAGTAGAGGAACAACAGCAGATGAAGCAGACACTGGTTCAGGCAGGGTCTCAGAGAAAAATAGAGTCATTTATTGGTGCTGCCAAGGGAAAAAAAAATCCCTAAGAAACAGAAAAGCAGAGTGCTGAAATCGTCAGAATTCGCTGTAGAATAGGACAAAAATAAGTGACACGGATATTGATCCGATGTCGCTGCTGGCAAAGCTCAGATGCTAGGACTGAAAAACCTCAAGTTTCTTGAGAAACCCAGGAAAAAGAGAATTAAATGCATTTAAAGTGACAAAAATAGGGCCCAGTGTCTGTCCTGAAAGCTCAGTCCTGTCTGTCAGGAGAGCGAAGGCTGGGACAAGAACAGGAACATCCTGTACCACCACAAGAGACAATCAGGCACAACAATGCCTATCCCAGGTGGAGACAAATCCCAGAGTGGGACTTTGTGTCTGGAGCTCCAGCAGCACCAAGTCCAGGACACTGATGACTTTTCCACACTCAGTCCTCAGAGATCCCACACCCTGGCTTCCCTCATTATCCTTCTGCCCCCAGAGATTTGCAGACTTCAAGGAAAATGTGGACAACATTCCCACCTCAAAGAATAGCAACAGCTCGAGCAGGGCCTAGGATTTCTCCTCCACACTGAGGGACGAGCAGTGCTTCAGCTGGTGGAGCTGATGGAAAGGGAGGCTCCAAAGGGATGATCCAGGAGGAACTGTTTGCTGCCTGTGACAACTGGGAGCAGCTCAGTTATTCCAGAGCAGAACCTGCTTTGGGCTGTACCCATTCTAGGTGACCCGAGGCGACTGCTGAGGTATCTGAGCCAAAAAGGGCCATTTCGGGGCACCCAGTAAACACAGTGTAAAGAAACCAACCCCATGTTTCAGACTTGGGCATCCTGCTTTTCCTGCAGCTCTGGCAGCATCCGGCAGCAGAGCCTGGCAGAGCACAGGTGACACAGGGTGACACTGCCACTGCACCGCTGCTGTAAGCTGATCTCGGGAGGAGAGCAAAGAAGGCCCCTTCCTGTGCCTGCTGGAAACAGACCTGGCAGGGTAAGGGATCACTTCCCAGCTGGGTTAGCCTTGCCACGCAGCCTCCCAAAGGCAGCACAGGGAATGCTCCGTGGATGAGGCAGAAGGAAGGATGGCGTGCCCAGCCCTCGGACAGCAGCATGGCACAGCTCTGTCTTGGGATCTCCCTGAGCCAGAGATGGAAATACCCCACAGGCAACACCAAAGCCACGGGGCTCCAGAACCTTTTTGCAGCTGACATTTCCCCAGGGATCATCGCCCCCACGTCTGGGAGAAGAACCTCTGTTCTCCACAGGGGTACCTGTTAAAGCCTGGAGCACCAGAGGAGTGAACATCAGCCCAACCAACACCGGAAGGAACCTTCTACTACACCAAGGATGAAATGATGCCTCCAGGGAAGGGTAGAGGCAGATCAGTGTGGAATTTGTCTGGCTTGTTAACAGCTTCAGGTTGCCCGGAAGAAAAGGAAAACCTGGCAGATGACACCACGAGAGTAACAGGGACCCAGCAGAGACACATCCACAGCAGCCAGGACTCAGTGTGAAGTCCCACTGGAAGAGACTGGATGTGTGTCACAGAGGTGGTGGTCTTTCACCACTTTCTAATAAAGAAATACTCTGAAAAGCTCAATGGAGGTCCAGGGGCAGGAAAGGAAGTGCAGTCCCCAGCCCTCCCTGTGGAGATTTTCCATGTGTTAGCCAAGGATACAAGTAAGGCCCTTTTGAGCAGTAGACTGCCATCACTGTGGCATCCCAGTCCCCCTCCACCCCAAGGAACATCTAAAGAGTCAGTGATGGTTTGCTTACTGAAGAAACAATACCTTTCTTTTTGCCTACAGGGGTGGAAAACAGAAACGTGGGAAGACAGCAGCCTACAGCCTAAGACAAGAGCTTCTAGAGGAAAAGGACACAAGCAGATACCAGAACTCAAGCACAAAGCTCTCTGGGCAACCAGGAACTCAGCAATGACCAAAGAGAGCCAAACTCTCTGACCCATGAATTCACACACCATTTTCCTTTCTTGTTTATCAGAGAAATCCAAGTGGGAACCAGTGATAAACCAAAAAGAGTAATATTTTTAAAAATATCACCAAGAACAGCTATTTTTCCTTCATAAAGACTTGTGAGAGCTTCAAGAGCAAGAATATCCAAGGAAGAAGGCTGAGGTTTCAACTGTTTCCTTGGCAGGCCTGAGGTGCAACAGCCTACAAACAGTGTTCTTAGGAGTGCTAGTGCTTCTCTTGTTCCAGAATGGAGACATCAGGGTCCTCCAAGGATAAGTCCTCTACCAAGAGCACTCTCCTGATTGTATAAGGTTTTTTTCATTTCTGGAAGGATGTTGGAAATTATGAAGGTGAGCAACTAAAATCAACAAGCAGCCTTTCAGCCTGCCATAGGCTGGAGGGACTCCAGTATGCCACAGGCCCATGCCAGATCCAGAACATCTTCCACTGTAACCACAGTTTTCAGGAAGTGACAATAAAGGCACAAGTCAGGCCTTCACTGCAAAATGCCTGGTGTTGTAAGAAGAGGACCTCCCCTGGATAAACACCTCCCCTCCAAAGCAGAGGAGACTGATGGGCAGCTCCGGGAACCATGGAAGTTCAAGACTTCTATAGTTTGAATGACTGAGTTTGTCCTTCACCTTCCTTGGGTTTACCTTGGTGACTAGTTAGCAAGGGAGCAACAATAACTGCCATGAGAATGACACGCTCTGGGATTGATACCCAAAGACCCTCAGGAATTACCAGCAGCACTTGGGAGCCCAGTCCTGCACTTGCAGAGATGCACATATGCAGCTTCCCAAAGAAGAAGTACCTTTCAGGAGCAACTCCCAGCATATAACACCACAGTAAAGTCTCCATCCAAGGTGTGAGTGGGGAGGGATGTGGACAAACCTGAGGGAACGACGTGTTGTTACCTGGCATCAGCTCCTGCTCTGCTGCTGTCAGTGACCTGGCCCAGACTGCACTCACCTAGCACAGAGCTGCTGTAGAAGTCCCAGGCTGTTCGAGGGTCTCCGTCGCAGCGGCCCTGGAGATCCGACAGGTAATCTAGAGAGGGAGAATGGAGAGGGTTAATGGACCAAAGCACAGTCCTGGTGTGCATATCCCCTGATCTGGGGGGAGCTGCTCCACCGCTGCTTTTCCCACTTGGGCAAAGGCTGAACCATGGCTTGAAGGAAGGGTGTCCCTGCTCAGGAGAGGACATCACCCGAGGCCTCAGATCAGGAAATGGGAGCTGAAAAAGGAAAACAACTGACAACATCAAGTGGCTTGGAAAGAAGGGTTCTTAGGGCGGTCCTGAGCTCCAAACCAGCCCCCCAACACCTGCTTGTGGAGTTGAACCTGGAGGAGCTCAGACAGTGGGCAAACAGGGTTTTTTTGACACTGGAGATCTTTTGATTTGTCTGTACCTGGGAACAACCACTACTCTGGCTGTCCCTTCTGCTGGGGAGAACACAAACGGCACTGAATGCAGCCATAGGGAACCAAAATGGCCCCTTCTGCCAGCAGCAGCATTTGGGCAGTGCTGCTTTTGCACAGAAGGTAGCACTATTTGGCAGCAAAAATATGTTCACTTAGGTTAGGCAGTAGAACCAGGGACTGTCTCCACGTAGAGCACTGCCTTTAGCTGTGTGACCACAGCACAGTCACCTCCTTGTACGCTGAAGACTGAAAAGTGACTTGTACCTTATACAGGAAACAGAGACAGCTCTACAGTTAAAGTTTGGGTGGTCAAAACATCCTTGTGTGACAGGACAGAGATAAAATGATGAGTCACCTGCTGCTCAAGCCCTTTGACACCCAGATTTGGCCCTGCACGTTGCCAGAGGGGAAGGATGGGAGCACTGTCACCTCCACGCCTGGCACCTACCACAGAGGAAGCGCTTCATCACATCGCTGGTGGCCAACTTCACTGCTGTCTGCCCGGAGTATGTGGCCAAAGTGGGATCAGCACCGTAGGAAAGTAGAAGCCACATGGTTTCCAGGTTGTCATTCGCTACTGCATCATGGACAGGCCTGCGAGGACGGAAGGAGAAAGAGACCGGGTGTTCGCTAAGGAAACGCTCTGGTTTGGGTTAGGACCGATTCGGTGATGACTGACAGCTCCTCCCGAAGAACCCGCCCTTGCCCAGGCGTGCCCCTCACCTGGTGCCGTCCTGGGCGCTGCAGTTCACGTTGGCACCGTGCTCCAGCAGGATGTGCAGGATGTCAATCCAGCCGCGCGCGCAGGCCTCGTGCAGGGCCGTGTACCCCGCGTTGTCGCGGTGGTTCACGTCGCTGCTCTTCTTCTGCAGGCAGTACAGCACCACGTCCTGCAGGCAGTGCAGCACAAGAGCAGCGGCCATCACACAGCAGCCCGGGGGAGGCGGCGGGGGGCACAGGGCAGGGGGGCACCAGCACTCACCTTGTAGCCCAGGCGAGCCGCTCGCTGCAGGAGGGTCTCCCCCGCGTTCTTGTTCACGATCAGCCGCCGAGCTCCAGGAGGAACGTTTGGGGCCGTGGGCGATTCCGGGGAGCTCCCTGGGCTGACCCGATGGGACTTACAAAGCGTCCACAAGTCCTGGGGCTTCTTCGGAGAGCACGTTTTGGGCTGGTTGCAGCAGCCTTTCCCCTGGGAAAGGAAGGAACACAACTCCTTGACACGTGACTCCCAGGAGTGCCCTTCTCCCTCTTCTCCCCACACGTTTTCCGCTCATCCCTCCAAGCCATACCTTCCCCTCATCACAGATCCCTGCCAGGTGTTTGGTTTTGCATTTGCGTTTTCCTGATGGTTTCTCCAGCTCTTCTCGGACGGGAGAGCTGTCGGAGTGCTCCAGGAAGAAGCCATTCCGAAAGTCTGTGCGTCCTTGAGATTTCCGGGGGGATGGGGACAGCCTGCTCCTCAGCTGTAGCTCTGTGCCTTTACCCTTCCCAGACTCCTTCTGCTTCCGGTGCCTAAAATCTAAACGAAAAACGGGAATGAGGAGCTTTGGGCATTTCGGTTGGGAACAAACATTTCATTTCTAGGTGGGGATCTGGGAGATGTCCCAGTGGGTTGGTTCAAGGGACCAAGGGGATAAACTCCAGGAACAAAACTTTCCATTTTTTAGGGACAATGATGCCTCCAGTGCCACAGCAGGCTTTCTAGATCTCCAGGAGCAGCATCTTTAGATTCCCCACTATGCTGAGACTCTGGAGCCTCCGCATCAAGTACCACACATAACTTCCACTTTTGTCCTGCTACTGCTAGGAAGCAGGGAACCCAGACCTTGTACAGAAAAATGTGTTTGGCCAAGATACCATGGCAGAACCCCAAACAAAATCTCAGAGCCAGCATTTCTCAGGTGCTGTTCTCATCTCCACACCTCAAGAAGAATGGAGTGGGAATGGGAAAGGCAACCAAAATGATGCAGGGTGGAGATGCTGCCCTACAAGAGAGATTGTTACTCCTCAGTCTGGAGAAGAGAAGGTGGAAAAGGATGTGACCAAAATTTGCAAATATCCTGAAAGGGTGAATCTTGCTCACTCAATCCTGCAGCACAAGACTTACTGACACTCAATGAAATGAGTAAAAGATCAGTTAAAAAAAGACACTTGAGGGAACTTCAGGGTTCCACTGCCACTGGAGGTGGCTTCAGCCGTAACTTCCGAATCCAAACTACTGCAGCTCACCTATCTGAAGGCCGAGCAAGCACCCTCTAAGGGAAACTGGACAGGCAGACACTCTCAACGTGTGTGGCAAACCTGCTGGAGAAAATCCTCCTGGATGCTGCTGCACTCAAACCTCCTTCCAGGCTCCTATTCTGAACAGGAGGCATCCTGAGAGCACCCCTGAGTCGCCAAGATGCCGGGAAGCCCATTTGAAACTTTGTTCCTGGTCTGACAGAGGCTCTCAGACAATGCAGTGATAGTGTAACACTGCTGGAGCAGAAACTTGGCCTGGGAGATCAGCGGAGGTGGACATCGGTCACCTCTGCTCTTCACGGTAGTTCAGCAGCACCTCAGGTTCTCCCAAGAAGTGTCAGTCTGAGCTTGGATGTGGCAGAAGGCAACAGTTATGCGACCACCACAATCCCTTCAAGAGCACAGCCCAAGCATGTGGAGGGCTGGCAGAAGTGCTGCCCCTGACAACTTTCCCCCCCAAAAGTGGGATGTGTGTCCCTGCACAGGGAGAGGGGACTGCAGGGATTGCTGCCCTCAGGGAAATGCTGATCATGGGTTTAGGCTTGACCAGAGGGTCTGGCAGTTGTGGGGAAGGTGCAAGAGCAGAGGCAGCGCAGTGGTAGAGCAGAGACAGGCACGGGCGGGCGCATGGCGCGCTCCTCCTCGCACCTACAAAGCGCAGAAGGGGTTCCTCCGTCACTCCACCCTTGTTAAACCTCTCACCCTCCTGCTCCCTGGTGCAAATCTGCAAGTTGCCTTCACAAAGCAAGACAAAGCCAAGAGCAGGCCAGCTGAATCGTGATGGCTCCACATCCCTCTGCGCTAGCCCAGAATGCTGAGCACCGTTCCCAGGGGCACATGGCTTGTCCAGAAATATTCCACTGTGCTACCTCATCCCATTCTTGTTTTCCCACGCCCTCTGTGTTAATCTGAGGGTAAGATCAGTGTCTAATTAGCCACATAAATTGCTGTTTACTGCTCTGGAATTTACTGCAAATGTTTCTGAAAGAAGAGCCAATCGATTGAAGCGGCCCATGCTGTAGCCATCAAGTCATTAAAAATGATGGAATTTCATCATTACAAAAAAAAACCCTGAAAACCAAAATCCCCCCCAAAACCTCACACATAACAAAACAAAAAAATCCCCACGCTGGTCCCCAGTTTGGTACCAGAAGCCCCTTCCCAGGTTGTACCTCCTTTGGATTTCCGCCTCCGGTGGGGATAGCCCACTTGCTCCTCCTCACGCTCAGTCAGATATTCCCCTGTCTGGTATTTCCGACTTTTCTGCCGTCTCCTTTTCTTCCTTTTGATGTGGCCGTCTTCATCCTCCTCCTCCTCCTCGTTGGGCTCCCACAGCTGCCTGGGTGATTCTGCTCTCCAAGGCAGCTCCCGGGTCCTCCTTGTGTAACAGCTGCTCCTCTCGGAGGCAGATCTGTCCCTGTCCCTGCGGCTGTGGCAGTGGGATGTCCTGTGGGATTTGCGCAGCTTGCAATGTTTTGAGGATGTCTCCTCCTCCTCCTCCTCCTCTTCCTCCTCCTCTTCTTCCTGATCCTCCTCCAGCAATGGCAAAATCTCCTGACTGGTCACATCACACTCTCCCATCACACCAGCAGAAGAGCCAGCAACGCTTCCTGCAAAAAAGTGGGATTTTTAGCTGACAAAAAAAGCCAAGAGGTTCCACAAGACAAATCCTTAGAGCAGAACAGAACATAGAGACAAGGCCACATGAAAAGGGAACACTCCCAGTCCACCCAGGGCTGCCACTGGGGGCCCTGACACCAACTCACCTGACTGACTGCGCGTCCGGCTGCTCAGCACCACCGGAATGAAATCCCGAAAGTTGTTCTTGGGCTTCTTCTCCAAGTAACCTGTGAGGAAAACGGAGCCTTGAGAAAACACATCACAGGTCTGTAGCTTGGGAAGGGCAGTGCAGTGCCCCCACAGCAGGAGCTGTGATAGGACAGGGGGGATGGCTTTAAACTGGAGGAGATCGGTTTGGGTTGGATATAGGGAAGAAGTTTTCAACAATGAGGGTGGTAAAACACTGTCACAGGTTCTCCAGAGAGGTGTGGGATGTCCCATCCCTGGAAACATCCAAGGCCAGGTTGGACAGGGCATGGAGCAACCTGGGCTAGTGGAAACTGTCCCCGTCCAGAGCAGAGGGGTGGAACAAGATGAACTTTAGCATCCCTTAAGGGATCAGTTTGGCCTCTCAGGTAGCCCGACCCTGCAGCAACCCCCCGCCATTGCCAAGAGTACCTTCCTCATGGCCGTCCCCACAGTGTGTTGGAGATGGGCACTCGGTCTTTGCTGGCCTCCTGCGCTTGCGCTTTACCCTGAGGCTGTTGTGATCCGTCATGGAGCCCAGGCTGCCTCGGCCTTCCCGCTTGCTGAGCTCATGCGGATTGCTGTGGTGTTTTTGCCACTGTTAAGGGAAGACAGAGGCTAAAGCTAGAGCTGCCAACTGACCGAGCTGGAGCAAAGAACAGACAAAACTCCGTCCCCCACTCATCACACTGGTGCCCTCCAGCGTTTTTGACACTCCAGATCCATTTTTGCCCTGGATAACCTATGGCACAGGTATATTCCCCCACAGCCAGGCAATGCCCAGAGCATGGGTAGAAAGCCCTGCGCCCTCAGCCGCCCCCACGGTGAGCGCTCCCTCCTCTTCCCCAGCCCCACCTGTGCCATGACCCAGCAGTCCCAGCCCATCCCACCCACCTTCCTGCCGTGCACGGTCCGGCTCCCTGACTTGCTCGGGGACCCCTTGCCATCCTGGCCTTGGCACTTCAGTCTCTTGTGGCTCTGCCTGGTATCCCCATCGTGCTGCCGCTTGGCCTTGCAGCGCGTGCCGCCCTCCTGCTTGATCTGTCCCGTCCCTTTGAGCTTGGCCTCGGTGAAGGCCTGGGGAGCAGCCCCGGCCTGCAGGCAGGTCACAGATGGAAAGGACACATCGCACTCCACTCGCTCCTTCTTGACCCTGCACAGATCCACCTGATGCACACAAGGGAGGGGCTCTGCAGCCGGCGGCTCCTGGGAGCCTTCGCAGCCCGGCTCCTTGCGCTGGCTCTCTGTGGGCACCTCCGGCACCACCCGCAGGCCCTGCTGCCCAGCCACGGGCAGGTCATGCGACAAATACGCCGCTAACACTTGGTTTTTGGGTTTTGCATCTGGCTGCTTGAGGTTACAGCTCCCCTGGGGAGCCTCAGTCTGTGCACTGCCCTCCTGACCGGAGACAGCCTCAGGCTGAGTGCACTCCTGACTCTTCGGAGCGTTGTCCAGCTTTCCTGTCCCCCCTTTCCCATCCAAAGCGCTGGTCTGAACAGCTGGACCAGCCTCCAGCGGGGTTGGGTTGGCTGGCTCCTCGTAGGGCTTGGGCAAGACCCGGCAGCTCTTGCTCTTGGCTGTAGCTTCCCGTTCCTGAGGTGAGAGCCGTGGCAGCCCCTCTGGCAGGCTCTGGGTGGCTGCACTGGGCTCTGTGGGCTGCACACTCGGGAATGCCGGGAGCTCACCTGCTCCAGCTGGCTTGCAGGGGCTGCTCTGGTTTGGGGGCAGCTGTCCTGCTGTGGAGATGCCGATGGAAAGCAGAGGGGTTTGATGGTAAGGAGACCAGCCGAGAGGCAGAAGCTGAGGATTAGAAGGTTTTCCGTTGACAGGGCATCGCGGGTAGACACTTCCCTGGACGGGATTCCAGGTGGAGATGTCCTTGGACTGACACAAAGGAGCTCCTGGAGCAACTCTGCCATGAAGAAGTCTCTTGGCAGGATCCTGCTGTCCTTCTGTGACGACCTGGTTGGCTTTCTTCCCGCAGGGAACGCCGGCGCTGCGGGGCTCGCCCTGGTCAATGATGGAGATGGGCTCCTGCTTGGGCAGGTGGCGCGGGTCCCTGCCGAGGCTCATGCTGGGGTCCTTGCTGAGCAGCAGTGAGGCGGGCACCGGGTTGGCGACACCCACGTAGGTGCCCGGAATGGTGCTGATAAGCGTGGTGTTCTTCACCCAGGAGCCCTGCTCGCCGTTGCGCAGGAACTCAGGGAAGATGACCAAGGGCGGGGTGGTGCCAAGACACGAGGTGACGCTGCTGCCTGCGGCCTGGGCCGCGCGCTGGGACTTGGAGAGGACAGTGGTGAGCAGGGCTTTGCCGCTGGTGTGCACGGGGGTGAGGATGGGCATAGGGGGGGTCTTGCGCTGGCTGGGCGGGGCCAGTTTCTGGCGGTTGGACTTGGAGGAGAGATCGAGAGGCATCTCACTGTACTCTGAGGATGAGACCATCTCACGCTCCAGCTGGGGAGGGGACTTCAGAGGAGACAGGGAAGTGGCAGCCCCCGGCGCGTGCGGCTCGGGAGCTGCTGGGGCTCTGGCCTGAGCGGTGGTGCCAGAGGAGGGAGCAGCACTCCCACCCAGTGCTGCTGGTGGAGCCTGGCCGGAGGGCAGGGCCGGGCAGGCACTGGACAGGGGAGCACTCTCAGACACAGCCAGGGCACTGCTTCCTCCTGAGGGGGAAGGGCAGCTGAGCTGATTCACCTCCACAGACACCACTTTGGCATCTGAAGCCAAGGGCCTGGTGACAGAGAAGGTGTAGGGGTAGGAGCGCAGCTCTGGGGAAGCGATAATGCCTGGCAGGCAACGCTCGTGCAGGTAGGGAGGCAGGACAGGGAGGGTGAGTGTGGAGGAGACCCCCAGGGTGGCCGGGAGCGTGGCCACGCTGAGCGGCTGCCCACAGCTGGGCGGGGGGATGTACACCAGTGACTGGCTCGGGCTTAGCACGGCACCAGCCTGGAAGGACAGGGGCAGCTTTTGCATAGCAGGGGCCTGAGACGGGGGAAAGCACACCCTGTTCAACGTGAAGGTGGCAGGAGTGGAGGCAGAGGTGTTGCAGCTGGAGACAACCACGGACAACGTCCCTTCTGCCAGCACGCCTGGCCCTTGTGCTGCAGTGCTTGGGGGGGCTTTCTCCTTCCCAGCAGACTTGCTCTCTGGAGTCACAGAGCAGGCTGGGGCAGCATCAGCCTGCTTGTCACTGGGAGGACCTGCTGGTGTCCGGGCAGCATCAGCACCACTGCTCTCCTCCTCCACAACTCTGGGGGTTGCTGGCTCCTGCCCTCTGCCATCCCCCTGACCTGCCAGAGGGCCCAGGGCATCATCTATCACAGTCTTTCCTGCACACTCCGGGTTTGGATTGGGATTGGGTGGCTGCTCCTCCAGTTTGGGTCCAAGCTTTTCCTCCACCTTGCCATCAGCAATCAGCCCCTGGGCACTACTACTACCACTGCTGACTGCTGTGAGCTCCACCTGCAACGAGAAGGGAAAAGGTGTTCCTGGGAACCATGAAAGCGGCTCCCAGAGAAGCAGGCAGGATCTGCCCACCAGGACAGAGGCAGAAGCAGCAAACAGCTCTGCTTTGCCTGTTCCATCAGGGAATGGGCTTCTTGGACCCTGCCGTGCAGGCAAGAAGCTCACCTCGGAAAGGCTGCTGCTGACGCAAAACTCTTGAGACCCCAAGTGCTGGGAGCTGCTCGTTTTAGACTCCTCATCAGAAAGGGGGGCTCTCCTAGGTGAGGAAAAAGACACAGCATTACAAAACCCCAAAATACCCTCCCTGGCATCCCATCCCTCCCTGTCCCTGTGTGGGACATTGCAGCAGCTGTGCACTTTCCTTACCCATGGCCACCTGGCCTCACCATGGGCCAGCCCAGTCCTCCCCACCATGCTGTGTCATAGCCCAGAAATACACACCCACTCCTGGCCCTTCTGCTTCCCATTCTGACCCATCCTCTCCTGTGCCTCATCCTGCTTGTCTCTCCTTCCACAGGCACCTCATTCCTGTTCCTCCTGCTTGCTCCCTGCCCCGGCACCCCCAGCCCTGCAAAGCTGGCTGTTGGATTTCCCTCTGGTGCCAAAGCTCTCTGGGCTCAGGTGTCCCAGACTGGAGCAGCGGGTGTCCACAGCCATGCTGGTGTGCCACGTCCTGCTGACCAGCATGTCTGACACTTTCGTTTGGAATATGATTCCTGAGTGGAAAGTCTGGATTCAGGACAAGGACTGTGACCTCCCTGGGACACTCCTGCCCTGGTGGTATTCACCAGACAGCATTTTTCTGGTGTTTAAGGGACATTGGGAAAAGCTGCTCGTGCCAGCATAAAAAAGATCAAGTCTGGATTCTGTTCATGACACGATTTCAGCTGGATTTGGTCCCTACATCCTGGGTTTTCTCAGCAAAGTCAGAGACATGAGCTGTGGGCGCAAGCTTCCTCCCTGGGCTTTGTTCCCCCAGTGCCGGGATCTCACTCCACACCCCTCGCACCAGGACCCTGCTCCGGGCTGCCTCAGTGCTGGGTCCCTGCTCCGTACCCGCAGCGCCGGCACCCCGCTCCGCGGCTGCCTCCGCGCCACCCGCACCGACCCCTCGGGTCGATGGCAGCTCGCTCAGTTCCTCCGGGCGCTCCCGGCCATGCCGGCGCTCCCAGCGCTCCCCCGGACGCCCGTCACAGGCCGCGGGGCGGGGATGGCGAACGGGCCTGGCCGGGCCGCCTCGGCGCAGCCGGCGGCGGGGGAGTGAGCGGGCCGAGCGGCCGGGGCGGGCGGGGGTCCCG
>VXAY01005123.1:0-38274 GCA_013399855.1 Oxyruncus cristatus
TTTAATGTATGTATGTATTTTTATTCACTATATTTTCCCGGTTGCCCTCCACCAGCTCCCTCCCCGTTCCCACCCGCCACAGCTCCGTACCTGCAGTGCACTACGATGGGCCCCGTGCCCGGAATGCTCCGCTGTGCCCGATTCACTTGGTCCAGAAAGCTGAGCACCCCTCCGGGCTCGTTGGGCACGCCGTGGTCGGGCCAGCTGAAGTACTGGTAGTGCCTCACCAGCCGGGGCCGCTCGTCCTGCAGGGGTGACACCGCCACGACCTGCTGGGGGGGAACCCTCGGCCTCCCCCTGCCGCCAGCAGAGCAGCCCACAAACGGGCACCCCAAGGCGTTAAGCAGGAGAACCCGGCGAGGAGCCAGGCCAGCGCTCCCTCCCGGAGGGCTCCAGCCCCGTCCCGTGCCCGGGGAGCTGCAGGACTCACCCTGTCCGGCCGCAGGATCTCCAGCTCCCGCAGCAAATAGCCCTGGGCCTCGCGCTCGCTCACGTGGCGCACGCGGATGCCCCCGAACTCCTTGGTGCTGCCCTTGTCGGGCCAGTAACGGAAGCATTTGTTCTGCGGGGACATCGGGGAGGCTCCTCAGCCAAAATCCGGGGGGCTGGAGGGCGGGTCTGAGCCCCCGCCCCGGATCAGGGCGTGACGGTGCACCCGCCGGGGGTGCAGCTCCAGTGGGGAGGTGTGAAGGAGAGCCGTGCACACGGTGTTGACTTCGGACTGGAAAGGGCCATTCCTACATGAAATCCCTGGGGGAATCCTCCGGGCAGACCTTACAGCATCTCCCAGTGCGTAAAGGGGGCTTACAAGAGAGCTGGAGAGACTTTTCGCAAGGGCATGGACTGACAGGACAAGGGAGAAGAGCCTGAGGCTGAAGGAGGGCAGGGTCGGATGGGGTATTGGGAAGAAATTCTTCCCTGGGAGGGTGGGGAGGCCCTGGCACAGGTTGCCCAGAGAAGCTGTGGCTGCCCCATCCCTGGGAGTGTCCAAGGCCAGGTTGGGGCAACCTGGGCTGGTGAAGGTGTCCCTGCCCACGGCAGGGGTGGGACTCATCTCTAAGGTCCTTTCCAACCCAAACCACTCCATGATTCCACGATCTCCCTCCTCCACCAGCCCCAGCCTCAGGTAAGGCACTGCTTTACCAAAGTTACGCTCTTGACACACAACACCTGAGCTGTTGGTCTGCTCATTGCCCAGTTCCTGAGCCAAACCTCCATCCCAAGGGGCTCCACAGCCTGCCTGTCCCTTCCCGTCCTCCAGCCCACCCCCCTGTGCCTTGTGACTTTGCCAGCACAAAAGAGGCTGTGAGCAGAGCTATCTTTATCTCCTCCTTGCAGCTTCCCCCTCATTCCTCAGCCAAGCCACCTGTGCCAATCCTAATTAGCTCCTGTCTGCCAGGGAAGGCAGTTCTGCCTGGAATTTCGCCGCATTCCCTGGCCCCTGCCACCCACTCCTGGTGAAACACATTCAGGTGGGTGTATAATTTCTTTTCCCCCTCACACAGCTCGGAACACCCCTCACTCCACCTTCAGCTTGCTGTGACACACATGATGATTTCTGTCTCTGCCTCTGTCACCTGCAGTTCCCCAGAGCCTTAAAGCAAGTCCTGGCAGGGACACCCTGTTAAAATCTACGGGGCTGGGGAGCCTGGATGTGCAGAGAGAGGTGTTATTTTTCCTCCATGAAGAAGAGCTAAAACAGCATGACAAGACAGAGGAAAAACTAAATTAAATGAGAGCTAGGCAGAGACAGCTTAAAGGAACACCATTAGGACTGGCAGCAGGAATCTTTCGGGCTTGGGGACAGTGCCAGGGGACCCTACAAGTGCTCACCCGGCCCCGTTCCACCTCCTTGGTGGTCATGACGATGACGTGGGTGTTCTCCTGGTACACCATGGCCCAGAAGTCGTTCACAGTGGTCTGCAGGCAGCCCTGGGTGGCTATATAGACCTTGCAGTGCTCCGAGCTCCTTCCATCTTCAGGGATGCTCTGAGGAACAAAGGGAGGGAGGAGTGTGGGGTAGAAAAGCCAAGGATGCTGGAGCGAGGAGCCGGGAATTGCTTTAGCAGCGAGCTCAGCACATCCAGCCACGCAGGAGTCCCAAACCAGCTGATTTCCCTCCGGTTCTTCAGCCCCTCTCATCACCAGCTTCACCAGAGCTGTCAGAAAGCGCTCTGCCAGCCTCCAAGGGACCCCTCTCCCGCTGTAACACACACACTGCTGAGCAGCAGAGCCTTCCCAGCAGGAGCTGCTGATGTTTCAGGTGGACGTGGCTGGAACGAAGCCGCTCGGATGGTTTCCCAAAGGATGGCGTGTGAGAGCCAGAGCAGCACTGCTGGAAATGCAGCTTCAGGCAGCTCGTGGCTGAGAGATACAATTTCAGAGATAATGTTCAATCATTGCAAGGCAGGGTCAGTCCCCTGGGACCCTCTGAACAGGCAAAGAAAGGAGGGGATGGAGATAAACTCTCAGACAGGGGCAAAGAGGGCAGGGTGGAAGGATGAGATCCCTCGGCATACAGCAGAAAAAAAATCCAGTGTTTGGCCTGGCCTGGATCCAGTGAAAGATACTGATCCTGAGAGGTTATTCCCCCTAAACTCACACAGAAGCAGTGCTGGGCTGAGGGGCAGCCCCAGGTGGGGTGTTCCCTTCCCCAAGTACCTTGATGTAGTTGGCATTGATGTAGTCTGAGCCAGGAACACTCTCATCCACGTCCCTGAGGGCCACCCGAGTGGTGTCAACTGCGGGAGAAGAGTCCAGGATGAGCAGGAGTGGGGGTTTGGGTGGGCAGTGGTGATACACAGTGGTGGAGACTGACCCCAGACCAAGTCTTCCAGCATTTCCTTTGGAGGCTCATGGAATCAGAGAATGTCCCAAAGCTGGAAGGGGCCCACAAGGATCATCCAGTCCCAACAATCCCTGTTCCCCCCTGTCCCTCAGAGCATTGTCCAAACACTCCTGGAGCTCTGGCAGACCTGGTGCTGTGCCCACTGCCCTGGGCAGCCTCTCCAGTGCCCAACCACCCTCTGGGGGAAGAACCTTCTCCCAAGATCCAACCTGACCCTGCCCTGGCTCAGCTCCATGTGGCTCCTCTGGATTCAGGGGAGAGCAATTTGCCACTTTTCCACGCCAAATGGCAGAACCAGGTTAGAAAAGGGGATGGAGACCACCACGACCTGGACCCCTGCACTGGGACAGCGACCACCTCCTTCCAACCCAGCAGGGCTCCCCGGCCCCAGGAAAGGCTGCAGGAATTGTGGTGGAAAACCCCAAACCCCTGTCCAGTGTCTCCTTACAGGGAAGGATGTTCTTGTAGCGATTCTTGGCCTTGTTCTCCGGTCGCTGTCCCTCCTTCCTGGGGTACAGGAGCTTGCACTCCTGCTGCTGCAGCATCTGTGGGGACAGAAGCAAAGAACAGGCTGTGCTGGGGGAGTCAGAGGCAAGGGAAAGGCTCTTTGGACTTCCTAATGCTGGGAAGAGCAGAGGGAGTGCTGGCAGGAAGGGAGAAGCAGCCAAGAAGCAGCTTGATAGAGAGAGGTAATGGGGGGGAGAAGGCACAAATCCCTGCAGGGAGCAACAGGGATAAGGAAAGAGAAACTGCCTCGGACACGGGAAAAGGCAACTTAAAAGAGGAGCAGGAACTAACACAGAAAACAGGGAAAGGAGGAAGCGTTGAGAAAAAGTCCTCAGCGCTGGAAAACCCCGATGCTCCCCGAAAAACGGGGTATTCTTCACCCACAGGCACGAGCAGGACAGAGCAGGAGAGCATCCCATACCTCAAACTCTTCCCAGAACCCCTGCTTGGCCTTCTCACTGTGATCTGCCATTTTGTTGAGCTCCTTCACCCTGTTCTCGATGTTGGCTGCGTTGATGCGCGTGGCATTGAAGGGCTGGAAGGTGGAGACAGGACACAAATCACCCCAGCTCCCAAATCCCTGGGGCACTGGCAGGAGCTGGGGACCACTCCCGGCGCCAGGGACCGGTGGCAAGTGCGAGCCTGGACGAGCAGGCTGAGCAGCCAGCGGGACGTTCCGGATGGGAGCAGGAGCTCCCAAGGAGCAGATCCGTGCGCTCCCCCGGGGGTTTTACCTGCTTCAGGTGAACCACGGCGCCGGACTTCTCCACCATGGGGTTCTTCTTGTAGTGCTCCACCAGGTCTGTGAGCGTGTCAAACCTCTCTCCTCCCCCCACGTCGTACTTCCCATCCAGCTGCAGGAGAGAACGCCACAGCCCAGTGAGAGCCGGCTCCCAGCGGGATCACCCACCCCGTGTGTGATGGTTAACCCCTGTGCTTTTTTTCTGCACGGTGTTATCAACCCATAAATTTTGCTAATTGGTAGGAAGATTTTGGACAGACAAAACAGATCGCCTTGAAATGGGGTAATACTAAGATTTATTGCTACACTACAGAACTAAGGGAAATACTTACATATATATATATATATACAATTCTAACTAGTTTTCTTATAATAACACAGTTATATATGTACAGCCCCCCTTTCCCCCACCTGGTAGTGGATCATCACGTGGGTCACGTGTGGTTTTCGGTCCCCGGTCTCCATCTTGTCCTCATTAGTCAGCACCGACAGGACGAAGTCCCCCGGTTTGCTCTGGCTCTCCCTCACCAGGAAACTTCCCGGCTTCCCCTTCTCCGTCAGCAGCTTCTCCGCCTCCTTGCCCGTGAGGTGCCCGTGGTACCACCTGGGGAGCAGCAAAGCCGGGCACGGTCACCTCGGGCCGGGGGGGGGCTGCGCCCGCCGCTCGCGGAAAACCCGTCCCCAGGCTCCCGATCCGACCTTTGGGAACGGCCCCTGGTGACCCCCCTGAGCAGCGCCTGCAGTGTCACATCCACACCTTTCCTCCGGGGCTGGAGGTGGGAGGACTCGGGGTGTGACGGGACAGGGCCTGCCACCGAGGGACAGGCTCTGAGGCACGGTTCTCGCTGTGCTTTCCGGAGGGTGGCTTCCTCCTCAGTTTTTAACAGGTTTTCCCCCCCGATTCGCTAACTCCTTTCCCTGAGTTTTTTGACGTGGAGGAAGAGGAGCTCTCGGGAGTCAGCAGGGTGCGGTCAAGGCAGTGCCAGGACGTGGGCACGGGGCTCGAGGCCAGGCTGGACAGGGCTTGGAGCAACCTGGGCTAGTGGAAGGTGTCCCCTGCCCGTGGCAGGGGGTGGAATGGGATGGGATTTAAGGTCCCTTCCAACCCAAACCATTCTGGGATCCTGCGGACAACACTGACCAGGAGTGAGGCGCTTGGACGCAGTTTGGGCAGGGATTTCAGAGGGTCTCCCTGGCTGTAATCACTGCTGGCACGCCCGGCCAGGTCACTCAGCTGGCTCAGCTCTGGCTGAGGGAGCACAGAAGTGTCCTGCACGCTCACCTGGAGTGGCCAAACTGGGTCCCCAGTGGGTTTCTCCCAATCCAGCCCCACCCGCAGCCACATCTCTGGCCAGTGGCAATTACAACATGCTCAGTTTGTGCTCAGCTCTTCCCAAACCTCACTGCACGAGCACGACTTGCCCCACGCCTCCCTGCCTGGGTACATCTTGCCCCTGTTCCTCCACCTGATCCCCCACCATCCTTTCTCCTGCTCTGCTGACACGCTCACACCGCAGTCCCAGGGGCATGCAGCCTTGCCACGGTGCCCTGAGGTTAAACACACAATAATCTGGGAATTCCTGTTGCTGCCTTCTCCAGCTCCACACTCTGGCCAGCACCTCACCTGCCCTTCCCTGTGCAGCAGCACATCCCACCCACCCACTGCAGCTCCCTGGGGCAGGAATGTCCCCTGCCCTCTGCTCCAGCCTTCCACAGCAGGCTGGTTTACCTCTCCGAGGTGGGGTCCTGGCAGTTCAGAGGGTACTTGAGCTCGATGACGTTGCTGTTCTTCTCCCTCAGCAGCCCCTGCTGCTCCGTGTAGTACTGCACCAGCTCTGCCAGGGTGGCAAACTTCTCCCCCCCGTACAGGTCATAGTAATCCCCCGTGTTCTGGATCTTGATGTGGGTCACCTCGTCGTTCCTCCTGAGGGGGGGAGGCAAGAAAACACCGTCAGCATGAGAGAATGGGAGCCCAGCTCCAGCCTGCAGGACCCAGCTGCCTCCTGAGCACCAACCCACGAGCTCTCCCTTCACTCAGCTGCCACCCTGCTACCCCGAGGAAAGGGATGGATGCTCCCTGGACGAGGTTCCCCAGCTAAGAGCTCACTCTGTGCCTCACCAGCTGCCACCCAGAACGCCTCACGCACAGGCTTTAGGGAGACAGTGTTTCAGGGTCTCCTTAGAACAGCCCTGACTTGCTAAAAAATACGTCATCAATGAGAATCAGCGACCCCAGTTTGCTCTTGGATGCTTCGTCTGGCGCTGAGGTGACTTCCAGTTCGTGCCAACCCAGTGACAACAACCGAGTGTGAACAGGCAGAGACAGCATCCCTGTATTCCCATCATCCCACGTTAACGGCGGAATAAAGCCAGGAAAATGCTGACAGTCGGGCCTGGGGTGGGAAAAGCTGCATCTGGAGCCTGAACACTCACGCTGCACCTTAGGAACGAGGTCTTGGAGACAGAAGCCAACCGTCCGTAGTAGGGGAAGCTGCAGAGTGGCACTGCTGGGAGTTCAGAGAGACATGGATAACTCCCCCCGACACGTCTGCCCTGGCTGCCACCCCAAACCCAGCTGTTCTGCGGGCACAGACTTCAAAGTCTGGCAACACTCGCACGCAGGGGATGAGCAGAACTCACTGGATGGGAATGAGAACTGGCTGTGAAATTCCCACCCCAGCCAGTACGCTGACAATGCCTCTTCTCCAAGAGGGGCTGGCACACGAAGTGCCTCTGCCCTTCATGGCAGCAGCTGGACCTGAAGAGCCCTTGTTCAGCCCCCCAAAAAACCCCAGCACACACTGTTTTTTACCCTGAGGCTCAAAACCCTCCCTTCCTTCCACAGCTCCATCCCCACCTCCCGGCCCCAGCCCAGCCCACAAAGGCTCAGTTCACAGCCCCAGCCCCGAGGCCTGTGAGCCCTTCAGGGGCGAAAAGCAGAGAGATAATCAAGGTCATTTATCCCCCGAGCCCTCGAGGTCACAATAAACACAAAGGACAATGATCAGTGCCCATTTCCTTCCCATTTCAAGGCCTGCAGCTCCAAGCTGGGCAGCAAAACTGGGCTGTGCAGCAGCAGCATCCCATGAACTGTGCCCTGGACTCCGTGGCTGGTGAAATAAAGCACAAAGGAGGTGCCCAAAATCCCTCAGCTGCCCGTGCTGGAGGGCACGGCCGCATCTGGCTGAGCCACACCAGAGCTGGACAGGGAGGAAGCACTGATTAAACAGCAGAGCCCCACTTTTTGGCAGCTTGAGTGAGAGCTGCCTCCACTCCAAGCTAAGCTTCTTTACACCAGCAGCACAGCTTCT
The DNA here is from genome assembly GCA_013399855.1 of Oxyruncus cristatus. Classification (NCBI taxonomy): domain Eukaryota; kingdom Metazoa; phylum Chordata; class Aves; order Passeriformes; family Cotingidae; genus Oxyruncus; species Oxyruncus cristatus. Next base: position 7,409 of record VXAY01005123.1, read on the forward strand.
CAGCTAGACATCCAGGAGGGTTTCTTGATCCAAAATATTCCCACTTCTGAGTCTCAGTCCAGACTGCAGTGGCCACCAGGCTGCTCTTGTTGAAGTGGAACACAGTCAGTAACAACGGGACTCACAAAAAACCCAAGCAGACCCTTTGTTTTTTCCTTTGGTCACTCAAGGCAAAAGAACCACTTTAAACGCCAGAAATAACTGCACCGGGTCTTTTCCAACCCAGAGCATTCCACGATACTATAAAATCCTCCATGATTGCAGGTCTTAACCTGCACCCAGAGTGTATCTGTACTTGTCTTTTGGGAGGGGAAAAGTGCAGTTACCTCCAGGAAGGAATGCTCAGTGTTAGTGGGGAAAATCACTGTGGGAGACCAAGCTCTCAGCAGAGCTTGTTTATCTCCCAGCAGCTCCATCCTGCATCCACGAGCCAGGATAAGATCTGTTCCCATAAAACATGACCCAATTACCAAATTAACAGGGTCCCTGACGGATGGTTCTCAACTGTCTTGGCATTTCCACTCCTGTCGTGGCCACGGGCCAAGCACCACTTAGGCAAACCCTCAACATGCCTTTTTCCTTTGTTCAAGCTGTTCCCTGGACCTGGCCAGGTCTGCAAGAAGCTGTTCACGTTCTTCAGAAGTGATGGTAAATATCTGGTCTCCTGGGAACGTGCTCTGGCAGATCCAGGCAAGGAAACACGGGGCACCCGGAGACACGGGGGCATTTCCTGAGTGGGGTCCCACCTTTCTCCCCAAAAACAGCCCTCACTTCCAGCCTGAGGTTTATTTTGTGCAAAATCACTACTGAATATTGAAATATCCCCTGTCAGAAGCAAAACCAGCGCCAGGCAGGCAATGTGAGCTGACAGAGAATACAAGACCGGAGAGGATGTGCAGAGAGCGCCCATAAACCCTCCTTGCACCCTCCCAGAATCCCCTGACCACCAAAAACCCCTGCTCCCACCACCCCAGAAGAGCTTCCACAACCGGGGCTGAGGTGTGGAAATACCTGCAGGGAGCAGTGCTGCAGCACCTGCAGGGGACAGAGCAGGACAGCTCCAGCCTTACTCAGAGCGAGTCTCCTCTGCTGAAGCTGCCAGGCCGCTTCCCTCGCTGCTGATGTGCCCAAATCAGCGCCCAAAGATGAGCCAATAAACCCACTTCTGGCCCGTGGTTTGGCCTGGGAGCAGCTGCCAGCAGCTTGGACTGGGAGCCGAGGGAAGAGAAGGAAGAGGAGGGGGAGAAGGAAGGAGGGAGGACAGAAGGGAAGGGAAAGCAGCCACAGAGCTCCACGGAAAACTCTGCAGAACTCCTGCCACGATTCTCTCCCTGCCTCTCCTCGGGGACATGTGTCTGGACACACACCAGCACACGGTGTGTGGTCTGCTCAGCCCAAACTCCAGCCCCTGCCTTGCTCCCGGCCCACATCCTCTCCAGAAGAAGGGAAGGGAGCTGCATTTCCCCTCCCTGCCTTTCCAAAGCCCTGGAAGAAGCTGAAGTGGGGGGGAGGTGGTTTAAAAGAAGGAGGAAGAGGGTTTGATTGTTTCCCTAAAGGTACTTTCCCCTACTGACACCTCTATTTCAGGCACTATTTCAAAGGTATCTGTATTGTTTCCTTTGAAAACCTTCTATTTCTCAGAAAGGAAGAAATATATATATATATAGACCTGTCCAGTTCAGAGATTAAAAAAAAATAAAAGAGCTCTGTCAGGATATAATTCTAGATGAGAATAATAACACATTGTTCCATCTTTGTCGCAGGGAAAGGGGGAAGATAACTGCCCAGGCTTTCAGCTCTCACAGAACATAAAGCTTCTCATTTTCTACTCTATTAGATGTTGCAGCTCGAATTCCCAAGAACACTGACGCACTTTTTTTGGGGGCCATCACCAGTGGGGAAAGAGCAGATGAGATTTAGATTTCATTTTTTATATATTTCATCTATTTCATATATGTTATCTATTTAGATTTAGTTATATTTTATATAATATATATTAGTATTTATGTTTTATATGGTTAATCTATTTGTATTTATATAGTACACACTTATAGTTATTTATATTTTATATATTTTATCCATTTATATTTTATATGTTTTATCCAGTTATATTTTTAGATATTTGATATAGAATACATTTATATTTTATATGTTTTATCCAGTTATATTTTTAGATATTTGATATAGAATACATTTATATTTTATATGTTTTATCCAGTTATATTTTTAGATATTTGATATAGAATACATTTATATTTTATATGTTTTATCCAGTTATATTTTTAGATATTTGATATAGAATACATTTATATTTTATATGTTTTATCCAGTTATATTTTTAGATATTTGATATAGAATACATTTATATTTTATATGTTTTATCCAGTTATATTTTTAGATATTTGATATAGAATACATTTATATTTTATATGTTTTATCCAGTTATATTTTTAGATATTTGATATAGAATACATTTATATTTTNATTGTATAGATTGTATCTATTTAGATTTTTATAGTTTATATAGTATATATTTATATATTTATATTTTATATATTTGATCTATTTATATTTATATAGTAAATATTCATATTTATTTATATTTTATATATTTGATCTATTTATCTTTTTACAGTTTATACACTCCATATATTTTTACTATTTCATTTTATATTTATATTTCACTCGGAGAAAATATAAGCCAAATGCGACCACATGCGATCAAATCTTCCACGCCCGAGACAGCCCTTTGTCCCAAGTGATGGAACAGAGCCGGGATGAGCCAGGAAGGAGCAAGGAGGCAAAAACAACCCCGGAAAGAATCCTCTCCTCGCCTTCCCGACGCCTCCAAGCTCCACGCACGGATGTGCTTTCCTGGAGACACGGAGCGTGGCACAGCTCTGGTCCCCTCAGCACTGTGGCAGTCGGTCAGACTTTCCACTGAGCCACGACCTGGCCCCTGGGCTCTGGGGGGGATTATTCCATCCTCTGATATTAAGGCAGTGCTGTCGCTCCCCTGCTTTTAATTCCCACCTCCTCGCTGCAGTGAGGGCATTAACTGGCTCGATTTACGGCCAAAACATCGTTATTAAACATTTACCGCAACCCTGAGGTCGCCCCGCGGTAGGAAGAGGTCCAACCCCCCCACCGACAATCTGACTCTCCCTTCCTCCCCCTGCACAGAGAAAGCAGGAGGGGGGCAAAGGAATAACGGCGATAATGGAATTGTTCCGGGGCTGCACAGCTTCCCTTCGCCATCACACAACACCCCGACTCAGGGAATCCCGTGGGAGGGGGCTCTGAGCTCACGGGGCCATCACCCCCCCCCCACACACACACGTATTTCCTCACCAGGAGTTTATTTTCCATTCTAATTAGAAGCACTTCCTGCCTCTCTCATTAACTCACAGCCGCTGCTGATGGTGAGATTACTGGGGAGCCAGTGAGGTCACGCTCCCCACCCAGCCAACGCTCGGGAAAATCTGGAATTCCTCCCTTTCCGCGGTGTCGCTCCTTGCACTGAGAGGCTGTGGGCAGCCAGAGCCCTGGGAGAGGCAAAGGGTCGGAATTCTGGGATGGATCCCCCCCAGCAACAAAGGGAGCACCGAAAACATCAGGCAGCTGCGAACCCTCTTGCTAAGCTAAGAAAGGACAGAGAGAGGGAGAGGAGGGCAGGGGTCAAGGGACAGGTGAAAAAAGGGAGGAGAAATGAGGCCAAGAGGGGTTTGATCCAAGTGGTTTAAGGCAGCAAGGAGAGGGGAAAAGCCTCAGCAGAGCCACCTGGCATCCCTCCTGCGAGATGTGCCACCACAGCGAGGCTCAAGTGTCCTGCCAGGTGGAAAAAGCTCTGCCCAGCCCGCCCTCTGCACGGAGTGTCTCCCAAACACAGCGCTGGGTCAAGGGATTTATGAACTCTCTGGAGTTTCCTAAACAAGACAAGGGTCACTCGAACTAAACGGGAGCCGCCACAAAGGCGGTGCTACAAAACAGGCCTGTGTGCAGGTGCCTGGGGAAGCCTCTGCTGAGCCGTTCCCCTGCAAGGCACCGGCTGGATGCTGCTCACGGAAAGCTCACCAAGCCTTGAGCCCACGGCTTTTCTCTCAGGGACTCGCTGGGCGATGTCACTCTTCGCCTTTTCCCTTCCAGAGAGGTGGTTCTGCTCCGCTGCATCCCTTAGGATGCTTCCAGTCACAGGGACCACCGACACAAGTTGCAGCTTTCCCCCCTCCTGCCATTGCCTCGGTCCCAAAGAAAACGGGAGCACGTTGAAGGTGCTGGTAAAGGGGACCCAGCCGTGGTGAGGACCCAGCTCACCCTCCTCGGGGATCCCTCACGGACACAGAAAACGAGTCTCTCCCAAAGGCAGCTCCTTTGGAATTGCTGCTTGGGACTGAACACGCTCTACCCAGAAAACGAGTGGGCTTCTTATCTTCCCTCCTCTGGCAACAACGGGGAAACGTGTGCCAGGAGCCCAGCCCTGGCAGGACGGGGGGCACGTGCAGCCCACAGGGATGAACGAAGCAGAGTGTGGCTCCTGGCCCAGCCTCTGCGGTGACAGGGAGAGTTCAGGGAGCCTTTGGCTTCACGTGGCACCACAGAGAGGTGGCCTGGAGAGCTCCATCCAGCCCCTTGGCTCCTCTCCTCACCTGCCTCTTACCTGACAGAGAGAGTGAAATCCCCCGGGTTGCTCTTGCTGGGGCGGGCCAGGAAGCTGCCATGGACACCCCTGGTCAGGAGGAGCTTCTCGGCCTCAATTCCACTGATGTTGGGATGAAACCACCTGTAAAGTGCAGAAGGGACACGCTGAGAGAGTGATTCACCTGAGCCTGCTGTGCAGGTGCAGTCTGGTCCTGTCCATCTCCTTGCCCTCCTGCCAGGGAACAGGGAGAAGGGAAATACAGACAAGTCCACCCCGAGGGGGAAAGTGTTTCATCATTTTCTGCGCTGCTTTAATGTAACCTTTGTATTCTTAGCCCCATCAAACCACCTCCTGATCTAATTTCTGTGCTATCAGTCTCCATCAAGTTTCCTTGATCACAGGAACTGGTGTTTCCCCAGGCTTTAATGAGTACTAAATATGCACATTACACCAACGATTCCCCACGTGGCACCAGTTTCACGGCTCCACTTTTTTTTTTTTTTTTTTTTTCCCTCTTTTCAGAAGCTGCTGAAAATCCACTTTCTAAATGCCAGGCTCTTTTGAGTAATCTCACGAGTCCCACACAGAGCACCCCAAAACGAGAGGCCCTCGATTCTGAAAGTGTTGCTCAGCTTCAGGTCACCCTCCGGCAGACATTTCTGCACGGCACTGATGGAATATTCCACGTGAGCCAAGAGGAGATGAGCCACAATTAACGCTGCGTGGCAGCAAGGGGGAGGGGGGGTTCATTTAAAGTATTTTTGGGGCAGCACCAGCTGCAAGAGAAACTGGCTGCACAGTCAGACCCTCCTTCAGAGGAGAGGACGACTTACAGGAGTCCCTGGAGGTCTGAACGGAACAACTGAAAACTGCCAGGTTTAGTGTTCCAAGCAAGTGAAACGTGGGGTTTGCAGGAGGAGGATATCTGGAAGCATTTAGTAAACTGGTTTTCTGGGATACAGCTGCCCCTGGGTCGGATTTAGCCAACACACTGACTCCCCTCTCAAAGGGTTTGCAAGTTTATCTCAGCGGAGGCAGAGAAATGCCTGAGCCTCTGTTAGGAAATACACCCAAAGCCACCCTACAAACAGAGTGTGTTTGTCTCCGAGGTACACATAGAGAAGGTCAAGAAATGTCACCCTCTCCTCCACAATTTGGGATTTCCTCCCTGCCACCGCAAGCCAAACAGTTTTGACTGCGGGTCCTTGAATTTCTGCAGGAGGAGAGGTGTATTACAGGGAAGGGCCGTGGAAACAGATGGTAAACAGGAATCCCAGCCTGTATTCCTGACATCCCACAAGTGACACCCTTTCATAAACCCGCTGTCTGCAGGGCCAGCACTTAACTGGGCCCCAGAGCTGCTCCTGGGAGAGGAAGGAATGCTCTAATGGGGCTTAATGGAGCTCAGGGACACCCCGGGCTGCCAGAGGCCACACACAGCATTCCCACTGAATGCTAATGGCAATAAAAGCAGCGTGGCATTGCTGGGCCAGGGAACAGCAGGGAAAACCCAAGGAAATAGCTCTGGTAATGAGAGTGGGATGAGAGCTCTTGGAGATATGGACACAGCAGCTCTGGGAACATCCCAGTCTGTGTGACAGTGCCCACACCCCTCAGAGGCTGCCCAAACTCCCCCCATGGAAACACAGGCTGCCCTGGGATGCTCAGCTGGAGCCAGGCCTGTGGGATGCTGAGAACAGACACCTCTCTCAGTGCCAGAAGAGGGCAGAGGTGCTGGGGCTGTAAATGTTCCAGCATCCACTGGGATCCCACAAGGAACAGGCAACAGGGACAAAAGGAACCTTATGTCCAACCTCCCTCCTACTTGGGAGGGAGGACCACAACCCTCTTCCCTTTCCACTGCAGCAGCTCTTGGCCACAGCCACGAAATCCATCCACGAGTCCCTTTTCGGCCTCTTTTTCTCAGCCTTCAGCATTCCAAGAAGGAAAGCAACTAGGGAGGATCCAAACAGGATCCCCACGACAGGGGAAAAAAAAAAGTCCATTATTAATATCAGGCCATGTTTTGATGTCAGCAAACAATAAGCATCACTGAGCAGTGGGTCACTCAGGCAAGGGCTCGACGGCTCTTTGCAGGACCGAGTCACCCCTGGAGAATCCCTGCAGATAAAAGTGGGGATCCAACAACTTTTCATGTCTCCAACTACCAGTAAAAACATGCTGTCTACCTCAGGCAACCCCGCTTTCCCGTGGAGAAATGCACTTCCCTTCCACCGCTCAACACATCTGAAATCAAACCTCAGTTAAGGCACCAATTAAAATTTGGCTCTCGTTTCGGGAGCCAAAGCTACGCAGAGGGATTTATTGGAATAAACAGAGGGGGAAGGGAGAGATGGGAACACGGAGAGACCAACAGGAAGGTGCGCTTGGGACGTGGGGAAGCAACTGGATCAGTGAATGAGAGTCCAGACCGGGCGGGAGGGTCTGGACACCAGAGAGCCCACCCTGAGAAAGCTGGCAGGGCTGAGGGGGCCAGGGGGGTGCCAGTCACCAGCACGGTGTGCCCTCAATGCCACTTTCCTTGTGAGGAGACCCTCCAGACTCCAGCTCTTCACTCCAGACGCTGCACCAGCTCCTCGCCAGCTCCCGGCTCCCACCACCACAAAAAAGCCTTTGCACACCAGGGCATGATCCCCTTCCAGCACCAGCAAACGTGGGCACTGGTCAGACAGGGGTGGGTTTACCCAGGTGGGCTTCATCCACTTCCACAAACGGAAAACCCTGATGTTGATGCCAGGCATCCCCCCCACCCAGGCACCACAAAAAGCTCTGGACTGATCCAACACGACCAACAGCGGGGGCACGACCCCCTCTTGCTGAAGCAATCACACACAGGTACCTCTGGCTTCAAAGCAGGAGGAACATTCCAGCTGAAGCCCTGGAAAAGGAACTCTTTCTCCACGTTAAAAATTTATCAAATAATTTCCCTCTAATTACTAAAGAGTCATCGTTTCCATGCGCTGTTAGTCATTTCCTCCCTCACATGAGCAGGAACGCTTTCTTCTGCTGGAATGCATCCCTGTGCTCCTGTCTTGGGATAAGACAGAGTAAGTGGTTGAGCAACACTGTTACACCCTTAAGAAATCCACGAAACAAGGCAGTTTTAAAAGCCCGTCCGGGAACCCTGTGCCCTGAACCCTAAACAGCTCCAGCAAACATCCCCTGAAGTGGATAAAGGATAAGAAGCGCCGTATCCAAAAGGATACTTCAGCACTGGATCAGAACGTGGCACTGGGGAAGGGGGGTGCCAGCACCTCGATCCAGAGGAACTCCTGGAAATGCCTGTGTGAGGTGCCACAGGGGGACCCAGCTCCCGGCTAACGCGGAGCTGTTGCCGGGATGATCCTTTAACCTACAGGTAAACAACAAAGTTCCTAAGGGAGGCCCCACAAGGAGACGGAAGCAAGTTACTCCAGACCACCTCCTTTCTTCTCCCCTTCTCTCCCGCAGCTCGGAAGCGGCACGGGAGGATCCAGGAGGATGGACCCTGCCCGTGGAGGCAGCCAGGCAAACAATCAGCTGAGGACTCCTGCAGCAGAGAAAGGAGGTTGGGGGCTCGTGAGGGCAGGTGTAACCCGGGGCAGTGCAGCTCTTTGCGAGTCTAAGTTTCCCCCGTGAAGCAAATAGGAGGAAAAAAAAAAAGCCAAACCAACCCTTCAGGGCTGCAGAAGGGATCCAGACACCTCAGATCCATTTCCAAGGGAAGGTAAAGATCCATCAGCTGGTTGTGGTGGGCTGTAGGAATCGCTCAGCCCCTCAGCAGGGGCCCAACCCCTGGGGAGAAGCCCTCTCTCCATATTCCCTTCCTGCACCCTCTGCCTTCTGGGCGCCTTTTCGAGTCACTTGGCACATCAAAACCCAGGCAAGGGCAATCTCCCCTTTTCCCTCAGCGGCCTCTGGACCACCCCAGCCCGCTGTCCTGCCACAGGACACCCCAGTGATGCTTCACCCACCCGCAGGGGGTGGGAATCACCCGAGGCTGCAGCGATGGAAAGTTCAGCCCACGCCTCTGCCCATCGGCCAACAACCTTCACAAGGGGTGAAGCCGAGCTGGTGGGAGCTGCAGAGCATCCAGAGCTCCTCTGTGTCACAAAGAGGGGTTTAACTCCCCACCCACACTCTGGTTTGAAACTCAAACCCTCCCGTCAGCGAGGGTTTCACACCCAGCTCTCGAGAAGAGCTCCTCCACGAGTGCCACACGCACGGGAACACCCTGGGCACAGCAGTTTCCATCAGAAAACCCGGGGTTTAGGCGGGGATTAACTGAACTACATCGCTGAGATCAGTTCTACGACCCCTGTCATCTAATTCCAGTGTCAGCCCCGTCCCTGAAGAACCTGGAGGGAGGTGCTGGACAGACCCATCCTGGGGGAGGGGGGGGGCTCTTGCTGAAGCAGGAAGAGCAGAGTGCACATCCACACCCCAGAGACAGCAGGAAAAGCACTCCAGGAGCTCCTTCCTTCCAGAAACAGGAGCAGGCACCACCCTCCTGGCAGGGAGCTGGTGCAGACAGCTTCCATCTACTTGGCTCTGGAGCCTCAGCTGGCACTAATTGTTAATTAATATAAATTCACATCTGTCCTGTCTCCCTGACACACGCAGCAGTCTGCACTCATCAGCTCCCTATGATTCAGTCCCTTTATCTAAATCATTCCAGTCCATGCCTGTCCCTGGCACACCTCCCTCTCTCCATGTGCTGTCCCATCCATTCCCCCTCCCGGACCCTCCACCCCGCCTCCCAGAAGCAGCAGCACATCCATGATCCTGTCACAGCCTCTCAGCAGAAGGGTTCCAAGTTGTTCAGGTGCCCAAAGCGAGGATTTTGCCCTAAAGAGCTTGTTCAATCTGGCTGAGATCAGAACAGACAGAAAATCACTCCGAGGACGAGCACCGCGAAAAACTCCCGTCACGTAAACAGCAGCCAGTTAAGGGGGATGGATCAGCTCCTCTGCCTGGGATGGACGCACAGGAAAACGCATCATCTGGAGGAGCTGGCATCGCTGTGGTCCCAGATTTGCTTGGCAAAGTCTGCCAGGGCTCCCTCGGCCATCTCTGCTGCAGGTTCACGTCTCTAACGAGGCCCTGATCTGAGCTGGGAAGGGTCAAAATGCAATCACACACAAGCCACCTGTTATCCCTCCGGGGAAACCCTGCCCTATGAATCAGGCCATCAGCTCAAACCCAGCAATTTCCAGGAGAAAACCCCAAGAAGCTGCAGCACACTCCACATGGTTGCGTGGAGGAAGCCTGGGTGAACTCCCCAGGGAAAAGGGCACGTTCTTACCCTGCTCTCGGGACACCCTTTGTGACAGCCTTGCTCTGGGTGCAGAAGGAGAGCTCAAACTCTGCTCATATTTCTCCTTTTCACCCAAACAAGCACTTTCCAGGTGGGGAGGCTGGGACAAGGAGCCTCCATGGAGCTCCAGTGAGGTGCTCAGAGCAGCCCTGCACAGGGACACCCTCACTCACTCACACACCCGTTTTTATGGCATCTTCCAGCCCCGGTTTTAGGGACACAGCTCTGCCTGGCTTCAGGAAAGGCAGGGGAAGCTCAGAAGGTCTAAAGGGAGCTGCTGATTTCCCAGCTCCTTGTCTCGGTGATCCTGCCCTCAGCCAAGGTTAGTCCCGGCTGAAGTGGCTGCACAAAGCCTGGTCTCCCCAGCCTGCACACATTCCAGGGCTCTGCCTATCACCAGCACTTCCTCACAGCCCGTCCCGCACTCCTGACAGGGGAAAAGCCCCTTCCACCACCACCGGCTTGCGCTGCCCAGATAAAGGCTCAGCAGTGACAAGGGAAGGAAGCCACAGGCAAAACGAAGACTCAGGACACAAACCCCACGTCATCTGCAGACAGAAAAGGGCTGAGTGCTCCCCGGGAGCAGAGCGAAACGGGCACCAGAGCACCAGTGCGTGACCCGGGCTGCGGTGCCACACGTGACGGATGTGACAGCGACTGGCACCTGGCCCTGAGCTGCTGTGCCCTCCCACCCCGGCCCAGAGAGCAGTTCCTGCACCCACCACTGCTCCCCCGGGGGGCTGAGGCAGAGCAGGGGCTGGTGCACGAGTGCAAGAGGCGAGAGGGGTTGTGCCCGTGCCGCTCTGGAGGTCCCTCGTCAGTCTGCAAACTCTTGGGTCTCACAGCTCCGCTCTGGGAGCCACAGCTCGTGGGAAATCAGGCACATGCGCTGCTCCAGCTCTTCCAAAGATCTTCCACAAGGTTCCAGTTCCCTGTGTGCTCACCCAGCAGCTCTGGGCTCCTCTCTGGCCAACTGAGAGTCCGTCCAGAGGGCACAGAGGGATGGGGACACGGCGGTGGCCCAGGGGACGTTTACCAGAGAGCAGAGAAAAGTCTGCCTGGCCACTCCACGTTCTGCATCCCTGCAAGGCAGAGGGGGCCTCCCTGCCCAATACCCTTGGATTTGGGTGTCCTTGCAGCCACACTGCCCAGCTCCAGGCACAGCAGGACTGTCACCCATCGGGCTCCAGCTGCTCCTGTCCAGCCACAGGATGAGAAGTTCAAGCTCCAAGGTGAAGGCAGGAAGGAAGGAGCTGTTAAGAGACCTCAGCCTCCCACCCCAAGGGCCAGCTCACATCTTCACTCCCAAAGGAAGATATTACACCCCCCTGCCTGGATGCCAGAGCTCCTTCTGGGGGAGCACCACGGGCTTCTCCATCCCCCAAGGGTCCATCCCCACCAAGTCACAGGAGTTATCAACAGACTCCCATCAGGGCACCCCAAGGACGGAGTCACAGCAGAAAGGAGGGTCTAGAAACATCCTGACTGCAGGTCAGGATGGGACACCCAAAGAATTTGGGCAGAGGGGTGTTCAGGTAAACTTAAACTCTATGATTAGTGCAGTAGGGCCTTCAGGGTGAGTGATCTGCCCACCATTCCTCAGACGATGGTGTTCGATCAAGGGCAAATCCCAAACCTGCCACCTCTCCCCCTGCATCATCCCTATCCTAGAAGGATTTGGCTCTCAGCCTATCACTGCCATTCACAGCTGGTAAAATCCAGGTGTGAAGGGGCTGGGGGGAGAACACCTCTAAAACCTGCAGAAGAGAACCACTGGGACTTGAAGGAAAAGACCACGAGGGGTTGGAACAGGCACCGGCTGCTTCCCTGGGAAACGGTGCATATTCCCATGGAGCCCATTCCCAAGGAGCTGAGGGCTTCCCAGAGGGGCAGCAGCTGAAACTGCTGGGAAAAAGACACCTGAAAAAGGGAAGAGGGCCCGACAGTCCTCAGTTTTCCCAGAACGGGAGAGGCAGACCCAGTTTTATCAGGCCAAGGAGTGTTTCAACACCCAGCCACGCTCGCTCACCTGCACCAGCAGGGAACTGGCAGCTGGGGCTCCTCCAGGTTGCCCAGAGGATTTACACCCATGTTCTCTTAATTAAAAAAAGGTGTAGCTCAGGCCCTGGAGCTGTTTTGGCAGCATCAGCCCCAAAGGGTGTGCGAGGCTGTTACTTTTGGCTGCGGTTTTCAAGTTTTCTGGTTTAATTCTCTGAAACAAACTTAATATTTAAAGCAACCTTTTCTACTCAAAGGTTATCCCGCTGTTAGGACCACCGTAAACACCGAGCTAGGCTTCAAACTCAGCCAACAATGCCTTGCCTGCTCGTCTCAAAACCTCTAGTAGGAGGAAAAACCTCTTTGGAACTCCCTCCATCCACGGCAGTTTTCTGGCCTGCGTATTACAGATGGTTTTGTTCTCATAAAGCAAGTCAAAATTAAATTGCAGGCCCACCTGCCAGGCAGCTGGAGCATTAAAAATACCTGTCAGCAGCCAGCCCCAGCTGCTGTCTGACTGACAGGCTTCCTCCTGGAGCAGGAAAGTATTTGTTTAGCTGCTCTTGCTCCGGTGCAGCGAAGCAGAAACTGAGACACCAAGCCCCTTCTGCAACACTTGAGGGAGCAGCACTGAGATGAGGGTGGGGCAGGAGCCTTGGGATGCTCTTGAGACGCCAGGGAATGTGAAGTACCAACAGGCTGGAGCTGCTTCCATCATCTGGATCCCTGAAGAGTGCTGGGAGCAGCCTGTGCCCAAGGAAGGAAGGAAGGGAGACACAAGGCGGGCTCCACTTCGCACTCCAGGGCAAAGAGCCACTTGCCCAACGCTCCCAAAGCCTAAAACGCTGCTCCAGGCACAGCCCTGATCCCGCCCTGGATCCATCCCTTGCATTTCCAGCCTTCTTCACACGTGCACTGCCTGCTGTGCCTCCCAGCCTGGCAGAGGGATCCTTTCACACCCCATCCCCTGCTCCAGCAGAGCCTTTTACAGCTCCCACCCCCCAGAACCTTCCCTGCCTTGCAGTTCATGCCCCACGTAACCTCCATCGCTCTGAGGAGGTTACGTGGGGCATGAACTACACCACCCTTCTGACTAAATGCTGTAACTTCATGCACCCAGAGAACACCCAGCACCCTGAAACCAGGATGTTCCAACACGAGTTCACCCAGCCCGTGAAAAGCGTGCTCAGCCAGAGGCACGAGGGAGGCAGAGATAAGCCAGCACTCTTTAACGCAGCGAGGTAACACGAGATAAAAATCTAATAAGAGCACAAAATAACATCCTGCCCGGGCAGGGATCACCTCTCCGGGGCTGCGGTCAGCACCACGAGCCACATGAGCTGCAGTCACACAAACGAAACTGCTAACGCACCGTTTCCCAGCGCTGAAGGCGGCACAAGGGCAGAGTCACCGGCACCATGTGCGGCAGGGCCAGCTGAGGGAAGTTTCCACCGGGGAGCCCTGCCCTTCTGCAGGCGCTTTGCTTAACGAGCTCTGTTTAATCGCTCTTCCCACCCTAAAGCACCCGGGCGCTCGCTGTTAATCAGCTCCCGCGGCTCGAGTGGCACCTCTCCGTGCACCCTCAGCGGCCCCCTTGACCTCCACGCCTTCTCCCCTTCGCTCTGCTGCCCCTCAGAACAATCAGCTTTGTTAAAAATAGAAGCCACACACACACACACACACAGAGCAGAGCTCCTACCTCACCATAACTGGTCACAAGGCTCCCGACCCGGCACCAGAGACTCGTCAGTCCAACAGAAACCACCGGGCAGCTCGAGAGGCAGGAAGATTCGGAGGGTTTGGGAGGTGGGCAGAGCTGCTCTAGGATGCAGAGGGCAGTTCGCTGCCTCCCAGGAGCGCTCCAGCCTCCAGCATCCTCCAGCAGCGCCGGGCAGGGCGGCAGAGCCTGCGAAGTTTCAAGTGAAGTGACAGCGAGTTATTTACCCAAAAACAACCCGGCTTGTCGTGGAAGGGAGCAGGGGTGGGGAGAAGAAAAGGAAGTCATCTCGTTCTCTTATCGGCGCCGAGGCAGCAGCTGTGAGCGGAGTGTTGAGCAGGGGATGGCGAGGGCAGCCACCGCCGGGGCGTGACGACATCTGCCTGTCAGCTCCCGGGCAGCCAGGGCTGAAGGAGAAGGAGAAGGAGCCACTAACGGGCAGAGTTCCACCCCACGGAGCTCCGGGCAGCACTTCCCACAACGTCTCCCTCCCCCCTCCATGCGAAGCAGCCGCGGAGTTTTCTGCTCAGGACCTTCCGTGCTGCAGGAGTGTCGTCGCCTGGGAGAGCCCCAGCTCCTGGGTCCAAAGCTCCGGGGACAGGGCTGCCACCCTCCTCCAGGAGAACCCTTCAGGATGCTCAGGTTTCCCAGGGCGTCTTCGCATCCCTGCTGCCTTTTTGGAGTTGTTTTTTTTTTTTTCCTAATTTCAGCTCCCGAAGCTTGCCCGTCGCTCGGCTCTGCCCTCCGGAGCAGGGTCTTCACGTGGCACCTTCTCTCCGCTCTTGGGAGCATTTTTTGGGGGACACACAGACACACTGCCCTGCTCTGCATGTCAGACAGCTCCCCACGGACAGCTGGGCCCCCTTTTCTGCACCTTTTCTGCGTCCTGTGCATCTGGGCAGTTCCCTGTGGCTGTGAGGCGACCACCGAGAGTCCAGTTCCTTCCTCGCGGATGGAGGGAGACGGTCAGTCCGGGGGGATGATGCAGAGCAGAACCCTGAACCAGAAGCTGGCTGCTGACAGGTGTTTTTAACGCTCCAGCTGCCCAGCAGGTGGGCCTGCAATTCAGTTTTGACTTGCTTTATGAGAACAAAACCATCTGTAATACGCAGGCCAGAAAACTGCCGTGGATGGAGGGAGTTCCAAAGAGGTTTTTCCTCCTACTAGAGGTTTTGAGACGAGCAGGCAAGGCGTTGTTGGCTGAGTTTAAAAGTGTTTCTCTGCCCTGACTAGGCAGGGACACATCTCAGCCACCCAGCCCAGGTGCCTCAAGTCACCCAAGCACCTCGACGTCCAGAGACAGCAAGGGAGAGAAAACATCTTTCATTGCATCCCGTGGTATAACTGGGATATTCAGACAAGCTTTCAGGCGCACAGACCTCTCCACAGACCACCCCCGGGGCAGCCAGAACTCGTGCTCTCAAGTCCCTACAGGCTATGGCAACAGGAGGACAAGCTCCACTCCTCCAAACCGAGCCCCCAAACCACCAGTGACCTCCCTGTCTTGGCTCAGCCAGCTGGGGAGGAAGAGCACAACACCCGAGCCTGGCAAATTCGGGATCATTGCAGCCCTGCGGCCACACGACTGGCCAAACAGCCCCCTCCTGCCTCACTCTGCAAGGCCCTTGCCTCATCAGCCTCCTAGGGCAGGGGAAAGCAGAGCTGGGAAGGCTGTCCCTGGGCTGGCAAACAACTAAATACCCATCAATCAAGGCGTTAAATGGCTGGGAATGCGGCTGCCTCTGCAATCCTGAGCGTTCAGTCCATTATCCCGCAGACACTTAGCACAATTATGGTTGCTTTGTGGCGAGCCTTTAATGTGCCAACGGAGCAGCTGAGGCACGGAGGAGATTTAGGGATCAGCAAATCTGCACCGCCGAGCAGAGCCCGGCACTCTGGAGGTCCCACCTCGCTGCAGAGACTGGGAAATGCTGGGCAGGGGCTGCTCCTCCAGAGCCCAGCAGGGATGGGGAGCAGGGGGTGAACAGCACAGGACTTGCTCACTTGGAGGGATTAATCCCAGTCAGGCAGCTCCTAGAACAAGAGCTGGGCTCCTTGTCCCGCTGAAGGAGGAAGAGCAGCTCTTACACTCCAGCAGGATGCTCAGATCCTTGTGTTCTCGTGCCGGTATCCGCGTAGTATCCATGACAATTCCACCACCCCAAACATCCACCAGCCTGCACAGCAGTCCCCAAACGTCACCCCAAAGCAGCAATGTTCCTGCCGGAGTTCTCAGTGGATTTGGTGGGATTCCAGCACCCAGAAACAACCAAATTTTGCTCCGTCTTGAAGACAGGCAGAGGTGTCAGAGTAAGAATTACCCAAAGCCATCTCCAGGCTGACATTCCAGCTGTGCACAGCTGGAGCCCGTGAGGAAAAGTGCTCCAGAAGTGCCACGAAACACAGGGAAAGTGGTACAGGAGAGCTTTGGAGACAGCAATAAACTTGTCTCTGGGAAAGGCAGTGCTTGGAACTGGCTCTGGAGCTCTCCTTATCCCGACAATACAAGCAGGAGGTGGATTTCTCCTGAGATTAGCCTACAGTTAACAGGTCAGCTCTTCCAAAGACAAAATACCCAAGGAATAAAACCACATCCTCTCTCCCTGTCACCATTCCAAGGCTTGAAAGCAGCCCTGACAAACAAGGGAGAGCTGAACCGGCGTCCAACAATCGAGGGCATCAAGTGGTTTCACAACTAGAACAGGACTCGCCTTTGTTCACCGCCAGCACTTCCCTCCAAACCTGAGCTTGAAAATACACCCTGGCTTCCTACTTAGCACTCAGACACTCCTCCTCTGCCCAACAGGCAGACAGTGGAGATGCCAGAGATAACAGCTGCAATGATACAGCAGAAAGGGAGGAAAGAGAGAGGAGGTTGATCCGCGTGGAGCTTTGGATTCCCTCTCGCGTCCCAGAGCGTTTGGATGCAGGGCCCTTCTGTCATCACAGCACTGGGAGCAAACACAGGGCCAAAGCCTCTGTCTCCCAAAATCCAGCAGTGTCCAACCCAGCTGGCAGCTTTTGAGGCACCTGAACACCAGCCAGGGGAAATTCCAGCCCGTTGTCGCTTGCACCGGCTAAAGAACCTTAACTGTGTGGTGGCTTGTGAACACCCAGAACACCCAACTGGAGCTTTAAGGCTTGGAGGGGTCTGTTCAAATCCCAGAGGTGCTTTGCACCCCTCTTCATCCTGAGGGCAGGAGGGACACCAAAACCAGCCAGTTCCAGCCAAGTCAAGCCCTTCCAAAGCACAGCTTCCTCACTGAACTGCACTTCTGGAAGCGCACACAAGTTCCTCTTAGCTGAGAGGACAGCACCGAGAGTTCCCACAGCTACAGCAGCACAAATCCTCACCCCCCTGTGCCCAGCCCTCCCTGGAGCAGGGCTGGAATGGTCTGAGATGGGTTGGTGCAACACAGGGCACTGCCACTGCAGCACCTCCCTCCCTTGCCCAGGCTGGAATAAGCCCTGACCAAAGACGTTCCAGGAAGCGGGAGCTGCATCCACATACCAGGTTTTGACCAAAGGGCGAGAAGAGGCTTGAACACACATGCAGCTGCTCCTGTTACACGGCCAGGACAACCCCCAGGACAACCCTGAGACCTTGCAGGGAAAGGGCAGAGGGAAGGAATCACCCTGGCCAGGCACAGGTAGAGCAGCTGCCCCCCGGGGCAGTGCTTACACCTCAGTGCCCCGTGGCCAGGGCTCAGCTGGGGTTGGTTCTTTAAGTTCCTCTGCTCCATCTGGTGGTTAGAAAGCTTTTGAAGCCATGCAGGGCAAACCTGGGCTGCTCCTCACGTGGTCTCTTCGTCTTCCAGGCTCTCTGTCCAGAGAGGATGAGGAGAAGCTTGGGATGAGGGAGAAGGTTGTCCAGCAAGGGTGGTAGAACAATGGCAGGGGGTTGCCCAGAGAAGCTGCGGCTGCCCCATCCCTGGGAGTGCCCAAGGCCAGGTTGGAGCACCCTGGGCTAGTGGAAGGTGTCCCTGCCCGTGGCAGGGGGTGGCACTGGGTGGTTTTTAAGGTCCCTTCCAACCCAAACCATCCTGTGATTCCACAAACCGCTTTGGTGAGCGCAGGGAAGCACTTGGAGAGAGCAGAGAGCTGAATGGGAGGGGATCACCCCCCAGATCAGACAACCCAGGTCGCTGTGAGTATGAGAACCTGGAGAGTCAGTTGGGCTCCCAGTGCAAACCACGAGGACGGGCACATTCTGCAGCAGCAGCAGCAGCAGCAGGGCCAGGGCACCCCAGAGAAACGTTTTGGGAGCAAGAAAAGCAGGTAGGGCCAGCAGCCAGCACCTGACTGCAGCATTTGGCTCCTACTTTTCCTGTTGGATCCTGTAGGATAACACTTAGGCACCCGGACCTGAGCTGCAGGAAAGCAAACGTGCTCCCGCACAGCCAGGAGGGCAACAACTTATTTTCAGGACGATGCCAAGGGCAGGACAAAGCCCTGAGCCATTCTCCCAGGCCCAGAGCAAAACCAGGGGCTTTCACCAATCGACCAGGACCTTCCTCATTCAGCAGGTTCCCCTCCCAGCAGCACCACAGTATAAACAAGTAAGGCAAGAGCGTCTTGGCTTCCCCAGCCCCATCCCACTTGGCACCGGGGCCAGCAGCAGGATGGGAGATTCCTGCAGTGTCGTCCTCCCTGCCCTGCCACGCCACCTTTGCCCCAGCCCCTGGCATCATGTGCATCCTCGCTGAGGCCAGAAATCCTCCAGCTTTCAGGATTATATAACCCAGTGAGCTAATTAAAAGCCAGGGGCTCTATTTCAGACCCCGGGCAGGGTGACAGGACAAAAATACGGCCCATGACAGGCCCACGTCCCCTTTGAAGAGCGGCCAAGGGCTATTTTTTAACCTCGACACATCACGAAGAACTGGAGGGAGGGAAATAAAAAAAAAAAAAAACAAACAAAAACAAACAAACAAACAAAAAAAACCAACCCCAACCCACGGTTATATTTAGAATTTAATCAGCGGCAGAGCTCGTTGCATTTCTTCGACGGGAATATTTCAGGAGGGCGGGAGGAAGAAGGGGAGCAAACAAACAAGCAGGCTGCTCCCGAAGAAACCCACCCCACCACCCAAGGACAAACATAGCCCTGGCAACTCCCTCCCACACGTAGGGATGCTGCTCCAGGGCGTGAAGGGGATTTTTTTTTTTCTCTTCGGGGCTGTTTTGAAGTGAAATCTTTGTCACCTTCCCACCCTCTCGAAGGGCCACAGGACAAATCCCGAGGGATGGGCTCTGCTCTGCCTCCCATCCCAACTCCCAAGGCTGTCCCAGGTGCCTGTAGCTGGAGGGGCTTCCCAATTCCCATGGTCAATGCTGGAGGGAGCATCCAGCAGAGATGACACTGCTGGTGCTCACCCTCCTGCCTCTCTGAGCAGGTTTCTCCCCCATCTTTCTCTCACTGAAAACACTCCATGTTTATAAACACCTCAAAAGCTCCTTGGAGCAGGGCAGGGGGGAGAAGTTGGATGTTCCACCTCCTGCCTGTGCCCTGCTCTTATTTTCAAGGCAGGTTTTTTTTTTCCTTACCCTCATTTTGCCAACTCAACCAGGGCCTTTTTACCCCTCTTGGTGCCCTTCTCCTCCAGCCCACCTCCGAGATACTCAGCGCTGCTGCCCATCCCACAGGGCTGAGCTGTGCCCCAGCAACGTGGGGAAGAAGGAGATGGGATTTTCGGGGTGGGGAAGGGACCAAAGCCCCTGGCTGTGCAATGGGATGGAAAGGGAACCCTCTCCTTGGTGGTGCTGCTCTCCACCAGCCCTTCTCTCCCCGGGCTGTGGGGGACCAGTTCCCTTGAAGGCCACCGGCGACGTTCAGTCTGACCAAAAAGGGAACTTGTTAAAACGTGTTAATCTCTCTCTTTTTGCTTTGTTTTTGGTTTTTTTTAGCCACGTTCACTGTGGCACTGCAGATGGGAACTGCTGTTTGCAGCCTCATCCTCTGCTCTGCCAGCCCGGGGACAGAGCCTGGAGGCAGCCCAGCGGGACAGGGGAAGGTGCCCAGGTACCAAAAAGGGCTCTCTGGTCTCTGCCTCCCCCCAGGACAGTGGCAGATTTCTTGTTTAGCACGTGCTGCTCCACGAGGAGAAGCTCCTTCCCATCGAGCTGCTCTGGTGAGGGCTACTGCAAAGCTGAAATTTTTCATGGGGAAAAAAAAAAATCTCTTTTGGAGCACCCAGAGGAGATGAACAGGCAGCAAAAGAAGAGTCGTGGCACCATCCAGAGAAATACACTGGCTGCACAGTGGGAATGGGAGGAATTTCCAGGCCTTGCTACCCAAAGGTGGGCGGGAAAAAAGGAGAGGATGGGGTTGAATGAAAGGCCCTCGGGCGTCAACAGCACGGGGATCTTCTGCCCCAGGTAACACAAAGGGGTTGCCCAGAGTGCAGGAGGCAACCGAGAGCACAGCCTGCCCCAGACAAAGCTGCTGGAAAGGCTGGAATCATGGAATCGTGGGATTGGGATGGTAGGGACCTTAGAGCTCATCTCGTTCCACCCCCCTGCTGTGGATGGGGACACCTTCCACTAGCCCAGGTTGCTCCAAGCCCTGCCCAAGCCGGCCTTGGACACTTCCAGGGATGGGTCATCCACAACTTTTGACGCTCCCAAAGGTCTTTTCCAACCTGAACGATTCTGTGAAGCCCATCTCTGTGGGCTGGGGGGCGGGCTGAGGCTGCCTGCATTTGGGACGGTGCCTCTCCTCCCAGCTCAGCCAGCAGTCCCTCATCCACGCTCGCAATTCCCTCGGGAAGACGGGAAAACACCAGCCACAACAAGGACCTCCTGGAGTCCTCCCCCACGGGCCTCGGGCTCAGGAAACCTTGAGCAGGTCCCTGCAGGGAGCCAGGCTCTTCACCTGATAACACAACCGGCGCAGCTGCAGCCAACCCCAGCCCAGCTACAAAACCCCTCTTCCCTCTCCTCCCCCAGCTCTTCTTCCCACACCAAGAAGCTGCAAAAAGCGAGATAAAGTCTGTCACCCCCGCCGGGAGAGGCTTCCCCAGCTCGGAGCCCTCTCCAGAGGGGCTGGAGGGGACTCTGCTGAGATTCCAGCCCCGGCTGGACCAGCTGACCCCCGCCCTGAGGCACATTTTGGGGCATCTGCTCAGTGCCCCAGGTGACAGGGGGCGGATCAGAGCTCACTGTGTGCCACACAGGGGTCCGTGGGGGCGGATGGAGGGGACAGACGGACAGAGCAGGGCTGGGGCTGCCCTGGGGAGACACTCAGAGCCCCCCACTGCTAACAACGGTGAGGGAATTTCAAACAAGATGCAGCAGCCTCTCTCTTCCACGTGGAAAGCTCTGGAATGTGACACAGAATGTCCCATCCCTGGGAGCGTCCAAGGCCAGGTTGGATGGCGTTGGAGCAACCTGGGCTAGTGGAAGGTGTCCCTGCCCATTAATCTTATTGATTATCAATAATAATAACAATAATAACAGAAAAATAGCAAGCAGCAGCAGGAGCTATTTGCAGAGAAAAATGCACCCACAGGAAGCACACGGTTCCTGATTTCCAGCCCGGTTTAATGTGAAGAATTTCCTCCTTCCCTTTGGATCCGTGCAGGAAGCTGCAAAACAGAGGCAGCCCCGTAATCTCATTAGGCTCCATCCCACGCACATTTCCTGGAACACTCACTGGGGCTGCAGGAGCCCCTTTCCATCCCTCCCCAGCACTCCCATCACCAGGCAGCAAGTGCAGCCCTGCCCAAGCCGCTGCTTTTGGTCGAGGCAGTGAAGAAAAAAAAAAAAAGGCAACAGAATAAACATTTCTACCGCGAAGAAAAGGATTAATCGATACTTCAGAGAGCTGCAGCCTTAGGAATGCTGCTTCCACACGCGTCCCGCAGGGCGCGGGGCTGGTTTTAGCTGGGAATTGAGCAGGTATTGGCTTTTGTTCGTGCCTCAGGACAGGGATGGAAACCCGAAGTGTGAGAAGAGTTTTCAGGGATTGGGAAATCAAAGGGCATCGGCGGTGCATCGAGTGGGAGGTGACAGGGGCGCTCTGGAGGACGGTGAGAGGTCAGAAGCCTGGCTGGGTACAGAGGAGCTCCCAGCTCCGGGCTCCCCACTCCCAGAACCCTCCTGGAGCGGGAGCGGGCTGCTGGTTTGCTCACGGAGCGACAGAGGTGGTGGGCACCAAGCACAAAGGAGCCCTTTGGCTCGGCCAGTCCTTTCCGAGCGGAGGGAAAAGCCGAACCCCCCCCTTTGGGAACACAAACCTTCCCTCCAGCTGCGTCAGCGCTGTCAGTGGCAGACCCAGCACGAAAAGCCAGCCCCGGGGAAAACCTCCCAGGAGAGCAGGCTCTGCCTCGCCGAGCGGAGGGAGATGCCAATGCCCACCTTTGTGCACCCCCAGAAGCATCTCCAGCTGGGCCGGGTTTGTTCCCCTTCCCCAGGAGCAGCAGCTCCGGCCGCGGAGCCACAGGGCACGTTCCTGCTGAGCCCCTCACGTGCCTTGGCCATCCGAGGGCAGGAGGGCCTTGCTGGGCAGGCAGCTCAGGTGCTGGCAGCACTGGGAGCAGCCCTCCCAGCGCCTGCTGGCTCGCCTGCCGTGTCCAAACAGCTCCCAAAAACCTGGGAGAGCCCAGCTGGCTGCGCCGGCCGAGCCCCGCCGGAGCACAAAGCCCCGATTCATCCACCCAAGGTGCCTCTGAGGCTCCTGAGAAGAATCATCTCCTAGAAACCAGCCCCGCTTAGGCCTGGCTGCAGCCCGGGTACCACCCAGCCGCGGGGGGAGCTGGCCCCCCGTGCAGCTCTGGCAGGGGGAGTGGAAGCCTGGCTCCCTCTCCGGAGCTCTGTGCCTGCCCCGCGCTGCAGACGGCGAGGAATTCTCCTTGGCAGCCCGCAAAAGAGGTGCAGCTGCATCCCACGGATGTGTTCCAGGGCTGAGAGAGCTTCATTTGTCGTGGGACCATAACGAGAGCAGCTCGCTGGGCCTTGTGGGGAGAACCATAGGATGCTGGAAAATCACCCAGAGCCTGATCCAAACCCCCACCCCGGGCAAGGCCAGTTTTCTCTCTCTGAACTCGGGCATTAACCAACCATCCTCATTCCCTCCCTGGAAAAAGGGGGAGAACAGGTGTATTTATGCATTTCATGACCTGCCCCTATCTGGAAATAAACAGCAGGCTGGGGGCTTGGAACTGAAATGTAATTTAAGTTGCTGCTGCTGTTCCAGTCCTCATTTCCCACAGCTCAGCCTGGTGAAAAAGCACATCTGCTCCTCCCCAGGCGCTTCTGCCCAGGCAGCCTCAGCACACGCACACAAGTCCCGTTGAGCTTTGATTCTCCCATCCTCTGTGAACAAAGCCTGTGTCCAAAGCTGTCTTCAGACAGCCTGGCCAGAGAGAGAAAACCAGGAAAGCCTGAGCCAAGGTCCAGGTGCAGCCACAGCACAGGAGGGAGGAAAAAAGGTGCCTTTTGGCTGCTCTTTTTTGAGCTGGAGCTGAGCACAAGGCAGCTCAGAGCCAAGGGCTGAGGTACCACCTGAAGAGATGGGAGTGAAGAGCTCCCAGAAACTGCCAGGGGGTATTTCTGGGCAGCCAAGGGCTTGAGCCACCAGCCAGATCCACACCCCTGGTTCCAGCTCCTGGATCCAGCCAGATCCACACTCCTGGATCCAGCCACCCCTTCCCTGAGCTCTGCCCGTCCTGTTGTTGCTGAACATCCAAGGTGCCAAAACACTGACCTGGTTTTTGCTTCCTGCACCAGAAGTTACCACCTCCCCACCACCAGCCAGGTTGCCAAAGTAAGCAGCTGTTGCAAATACTCAGGCTCAGTGTTCCCGTTTGGATTCAGCGCGGGAAGCACGTGTTTTCCCACCGGTAAGGGGAATGGGAAAGCTGGGACCACAGGCTGGCATTGTATTCCCTGTCTCTGCAGGTGAGGCCCTGGCACAGGCTGCCCAGAGAACCTGTGGCTGCCCCATCCCTGGGAACGTCCAAGACCAGGCTGGACGGGGCTTGGAGCAACCTGGGCTAGTGGAAGGTGTCGCTGCCCATGGCAGGGGATTTGGATCAAGATGGTCTTTAAGATCCCTCCCAACCCAAACAACTCCACAATTCCATGAAATCTGATACAGAAATGGGAGCATTTCACCAGAGTACTTGTGAGCACCCTTAGTCTGCTCATTCAGCGTCCCCAAAACTGGAAACGTGGAAACTTTCACTCCCAGCATCCCCAGCCGGGGCAGTTTCCCCCTCCTGGGGCTGTGAACTTGGACGTGCACAGAGGAACTGTCTCCTCCACAGCTGCTTCACCCAAAGCACCAGAACCTCAGCACAAAGTGCCTCCACACCCTACAGGATCACCTCTGACAGCGCTCCCAGCACTCAGTCCTGCAGGACTGGAGCAACCTTTGGAGACAGCCAGGCTCAGGAAGCTGGCATTTGCTCACTTCCTCCAGCCTTTCCCTTCCTCCCAGCCACAGCATCCCAGGAAACGTGGCTGCAGAGCAAAAAGGCCTGCCCTGCAGACAAGGGCAATGCACGGGGCAGCCACCAAGTGCTCCAGGCACTGTGGAACCCTTTTCTAGGGAGAAAAGTCATAAACAGGGAGTTTGGGATCTGCTGACTTGTGGAGTCAGCGCCAGGGGTGTGAGGTTTATCCACCCTGACCTTTATGGCACAGCAAAGGCCTCTCCTCATGGCTGAGCAGCGAGGCAGAGGAGGGGCAGCATCACTCAGATCCCAGGCACAGCTCGTGATCCCAGGAGCAGCAGCAGGCCGTGCCATGAGCCAGAGGGAGACCAGCATCGGCCAGGGACCAGGCAGGGCAGAAAGGTGCCATGAACACCTGGCACGTACCCTAAAAACCTGCTGGGCACCCCTACGTGATGCTGGGCAAGAGGAGAAAGGCTGGGGAGAAAGGACCTGAGCAGTGGTTCAGGAGCAGGAGCAGCAAATCCAGCACAGGTGGAAAGGACGGAGCGACAGATGTTGGGAGCAATCACCCCTTGCCCCCAACACGCACAACCCCCCAAAATCCAGCCCACGTGGCTCTGCCCCCTGTCAGCAGCAGGGGCACTCGCCAGCCAGGCTCCTCAGGACTCCTGCAGTGCCGAGCTGGCAGCAGCATCCCGACCCCTGTGCTGTCCCTGGCACTTCGGTGCCCCAGGGGACTGCCCAGCAGGGTGGAGCCAGCGAGGTGAGGGCAGCGTAGACAAATATTGACTTGCCTGTGGGCACGGGGAGCTCAACCAGAGCTGGGGATAAAATCCAGCTCCCAGCCCTCCCAGCTTTTCACCCCATCACCCATCGGCGTGTTTTGTAACTCCGTGTGGCACCGCCCAGAGAGACGCTGCCTCTTCCTAAACTTCTTCGTGCTTTGACCCAGACGCTCCCAAAACGCAGCTCAGCGCTTGCGGAGCGGGGAGAACAGCCACTGCTGGACGGCGAAAACCGCCCCCAAAACACTCCCAGCAAAAACCCCTAAACCCACGGAGCCCCTGAATGCCGCGGCTACGGGAACGCGTGTGAGGAGAACGCGGAGTTCTTGCGCGTCCAGGAGGTGGGCGCGGCAGCCCCCGCGGTGACCTGGCCCTGCCGAGCACTCCCCGTCCTGTAACCGATCCCGGCTCCCGGCAGCTGAACGGCTGCCCCCGGCCACCTCCCTCCCCAGGGCTTTTCGGGGCACGCTCGGTTTGTGACAGCAACGAAGGCGTTTTCAGGTTCACCGTAAGGCTGTCGCCGGGAAAGGACACACACAGGGATGAAGGACCAGCCGTAGGAATCCCCCCTGCGCGGGGGCTCTGTGTGTGTGTGTGTGTGTGTGTGTGTGTGTGTGTGTGTGACCCGGCACCGAGAGATATGTGCGCTTATCCCTTCTGAAACAACAGCAGAGAAGGAGAACCAAGCAGGGACGATGTCCCCAGGTCACACAGGCTCTGCCACCAACCCAGAAAACCACCGACGCGACAGCGTCTTTGGGGGAAGCCGGGGGAGGCACCACCAACACACCACATGCTCCGAAGTATAATCCTTTTTTCCTACCTCGCAACCCACGAAGACATTTCGAGCAAGTTTTAACGCTCATCCCGTTTCGGCGTCCCCTCCTCTCCAGCATCCCCAGTGCTGGGTACCGAGCCTAACGGGGCAGGATGCTCCCGAAGGTCTCGGGGTGCCGCGGGGCCAAGAGGGCTTGGGGTGACCCGGAGCGGGCTGGGGAGAGGGGCGGGGGTTGGCAACGGGGGCACGGGAAGGCGCGGGAGGGGCAACTTCACCGCGACCAGCGGAGCTCCGAGCTCCGACGCCGCGCAGCCGGCGGCACGGCGAAGGGACACGGCGACACGGGACGCGGGCACAGGGCGAAGCGAGGGGCACAGGCGGGGGCCGGGGGGCAGCTCCGAGCTGGAGCGGGAGCCGGTGGAAGCGGTGCCCGGGACCCGCGGGCGCTGCGGTGGGCGCTGCCGGGGGGACGCGCTCGCCGCGGGACGGGACGGGACGGGACGAGATGGGATGGGACGGGACGGGACGGGACGGGACTGTCGGGTCGGTGTGGCTCGCTCCTTACCGGCGGGAGGTCATGGCTCCGCGAAGCTCCGCTGCCGGCCCCGCTCCCGCACCGACTGCCCGCACCGCCGCGCCCCGGCGGGCGCTGGGCCCGGGCGGCCGGGGAAACCCCTCCCTGTGACGCGGGGGAATCCCCGCCCTCCGCCCCGCCCGCGCCCCGCTGCCCATCGCCCGGGCTGTTCTCCCGCGCCCTCGCCCTCCTGGATGCGCGTTCTCCGCGTCTCCATCGCGGGGGAGTTCATGGGCTGGAGCCGGGGAGTCGTTACGGTGGGAAAAGCCCCCCCGAGACCAACCATGTGCACCAACCAGTGCAACCATGACCCCAGCACAGAGCTCGCCAGGGAACCGCGTCCCCCGGTGCCACATCCACGCGGCTTTGGGACACTTCCAGGGGTGGTGGCTCCATCACTGCCCCGGGCAGCCCCTTCCCGTGCCTGACCGCCCTTTCGGTGAAGGAGTTTTTCCTCATATCCAACCTAAACCTCTCCTGGTGCAACCTGAGGCTGTTTCCTCTTGTCCTATCTCTTATTCCCCGGGAGCAGAGCCTGACTTCCCACCGGCTCCCCCCTCCTGTCGGGGAGTTGCAGAGAGCCAGAAGGTCCCCCCTGAGCCTCCTTTCCTCCAGGCTGAGCCCCCCCAGCTCCCTCAGCTGCTCCAGCTGCTCCAGCCCCTTCCCCAGCTCCGTTCCCTCCTCTGGACTCACTCCAGCCCCTGGGGAGTCCAAAACTGAACCCGGGATTTGAGGTGTGGTGCAGGGGGACCAGCAGCAATTCAGGACATCCCTCAGTACCCAAACACCACTACAGGTCCAGATTTTGGGGGCTGAGTTCATAAAAGCTGCCAAAATAGTGAAACGAGCCACAAAACACTGAGCATCCCAGGCTGGTGAGGATCAGCCACGTCTGTTATCCCTAAAAGCCCCTGACTCAGGGGTGCTTTGGAGGCAGGAGGGTGCAGTGCCCCCGGGGTGAGTCCCCCACTCTCATCCCGACGTCTGTGGTGGCACCAAAACCTCCCACTGGGATAAACTGGGAGCCACGCCGTGCACTCCATACAGATAAAGCACATTTTGCCATCTGAGGTGTAAATTCAGAGGCCTTGAACAAGCTCACGTGGGATATACGTTGCTTCACATAAAAAATAGGAACGAACCCGAAGAAAATGCCCTCAATCTGGCACCTTCCATGAATGCTGGGTGAGGAAACAAAGCCAGCTGTCCAAGAGAGAGGAAAAGCCAGGACACAGCCAGCGACACCCTGCCCGTAGCGTCAGAAATAGCAGTTTTATAACTATAATAAGACTCAGCGAATTCCATGTCTATTCGGGGAATACCCAGGGAGCTGGCAGCAGGAGCCAGCTTGTTTCTGACTTCAGCTTCCCTGAATGCCACCGGATTGCTCACAGGGCAACGAGGACCACAGAGGCCAAACAGCAACCCTGATAATGGTGACCCCTGTCCCCTCTCCTTCCCTCCTTTCCCCCCTCCCATCGAGGCTCCCCGGGCGCTGGGACCTTCTCTCCGGGCACTGAGGCTCCTTTGTGAGGCCGGAGACTGTGGCTCGTGTGTGTGTCCCTGGGATGAGACCCTTGCTGGGGGCAGCGCTCGTGGGCGGGGAGGGACGTGGGCAGCAGTTCGGCTTCTCGGTTCAAGAAAGGGGAAACCACAGGAACCGTTCTCCCCCCACTTCTTGCGTCGCGCTGGTTCCCAGACCGTGCAGCTGGGATGCGGAAAACTGGGCAAAGTGGTCCCTCCCTGTGAGATCTTAGCCCTCCTGCCCACTGGAATGCTCTGATCCCGTGGGAATAACCCCCCAGAGGAATCCAGCCCCTGACCTGGGAGCTCTCAGCGTCCAGAACATCCCATTTTGTGGGTGTTGGGAATGGGCGGATCCCTGGGGGTACCTGCTGCGGTGGGGATGGACCACGGAGGGGTCTGTGTGACCCCTCTCGCTCTCCGAGCTCAGCCTCAGCCTGGCTGGCAGCAGCACCCTCAGGAATGAGCCAGTTCATCCACGTCTCCCTTCACAGTAACAAGCACTCGGGAAGTGTGTGAGTCGCCATCCTGAAAAACAAGCCTTGTTGTAAGTTTGCTCTGCTCAGGAGATAAGGACGTGTGTGAAGACTCCCTGGAGAGGGTCAGCCAGCCTTTACTGCCACCTCAGCACGTGGAGGGGGAACAGAGCGTTTATTCCACCTTTTTTGGCAGCTGTAAGTTCCCACCAAAAGCAACCCAGACCCTCACTGGGCCCCATTTCCATATTAACTTTCACATCCCTTAGGCTGGAAATGAGGAAGAACATGAGATCTGTAATACAGGTACGACCAAAGCCACCAAACCCCACCTGTAACATGTGGTTGGGGCCCAAAAATTTATAATGTGAAAGGGAGAGGGCCAGAAAAGTCAGAGAGGGAAAACACGCTGTTTGAGAGGTCTGGATCATGCAAACCCTTATTGAACATGACCAGCCCTGTAGTCCTGGGTTGGTAAATTGAATTATTTGTGGATCTGTGCTTTCACAGAGCCCAACCAGACAATGCTCAGTTGGTTATAATCAGAAATTAAGCCCAGCTGCACCCTGTGATCTCTGAGGGCCAGCTGGAACTCAAGGGGGGTTGTTTTCTGCTAGATTTCTGTACCTTTAGTGAAGGTCCACCCTGTTGGCCTCCCCACCACCCCTCTGGAGCCCCAGCTCAGGGGTTTGAGGGTGGATCAGCTGCTCATACGTAGCCCCAGATCGAAGCCCCTTGGCACAGAGGGGGCTCACACGCAGCCAGGCTGGAACTCCCAGAGAGAGCTGAGGGTGGGTGAGACCACCCAACCCCAACTGCTGTGTTCTCTGCTCCCGGTGAGTGCCGGCTGGGCGGGCAGGGGTGCTCCTGGGAGCACTGGGAAGCTGCTGAGAGCTGCCAAAAGCATGGCCAGGCCACCCACCCCGCCCCGAGTCACCCCTGCTGCCCGCCCGAGCGCGGCTCCCGTCCTTCCTCCCTTCCTCCTTCCCCTCACAATGGCTTTTCCATTGCCCTGCAGCTGCCAGGGCTCTTTTCCCCGCCCTGGCCAAGACAAGGACGGCTTTTTCCGCTGCTGCTCCGCAGCAGAGCTGGCAAAACGCCTCTGGAAGAGGGGCTGGCTTCGCAAGCCCGTGCCTGCCGTGGCATAATCAAGTCATTGTCGAGGAGAGGCTGCCCCAAGAGGCTGATCCTGAGCGAAAAAACGCGGCCCCGGTGGTGAGCTCTGCACCCCCCCGGGGCTGCTCACGCACACTGGCCCTGTTGTTTCCCCACCCTGGGTCTGCGGTGGCTGAAGAGCCAGTTCAGACCCCAATCAGCTCCCACCCTCGCTGGTATCCAAACGGCTCCCTTTGTTGAATTGGCTGCTCCCACATGGCAGGAAAACCCGCGTTCTGGTCTCACTTCACCCCGCTTGGGTGAACCCAGAGCTCTGTATTGAATGAAACCCTCCACCTCTCACTTTTTCCTGACAGAAAAGCGATGCTGCAGACGCTGATGGGGAGATTTCAGGTGAAAAGCCACCCTCAGGAAAACCTGTCCAGAGCAGGAATGGAGCTGCTGGTCCTTTCCCGTGCTGGAAGCGACCCACGAGGATCCGAGTCCAACACCCCAAAAATCGCATCCTGTGCCTCAGTGTGTCGTCTCAAACCACACCCTGCTTGGGACTGGCTTTCCCTGGGCCAGGGGAAACGCTGCCACCCACGAGGAACGAGCCACAGAAGCATCAGTTCAGCCTCGCTGGCGTGGCGTGATGCCCACGGGATGTAAAACCTCTTCGGAAAACGCTGCCCGTGGGACGAGGTGATGAAAGAACACCTGGGAAAGGGGGGGGAAAAAACCCCCCTTGAATAGCTGCAGCCACTCTGATGGCCACAGAGGAAGGGGAAGGAAAGACACACAGGTCCTGCCAGCCCTGGGTGGATGGGATTGAGGTTGGAATGCGTGAACAGGCCGAATTTAGAGGATACAGCAGGTACCTGCATGAGCCACTCGGGTCCTGAGGGAAATCTGTCAGTGAACAAGAGTGAGATACAGTAGGAAAAAAAAAAAAAAAAAAAAAGAAAAAGGCCCCTTAAAAACATATTTAATAGTTTTCAAACTTTTATTTCATGGTGATTGACGAAAGACACGAGTTAGTAATGGTTATATCATGCTGCTCCTCTACTGTGCATTGCCCTTCAGAATTCATACAGCAGTTCACAACGGTCATTAATTTACCCTATAAATGAAGCCACGTGGACATTTAAAAAACAAAACAAAACAAAGAACACCACCAAAAAAAAAAGAAAAAAACCCCAAACAAACAAAAAAACCCCAAACCCGGAAAAAAAAACCCCTCAATGTCTCTTTTTTTTTGTTTGTTTTTTGTTTCGTTTTGTACATACATGTTATAAACGCTATTAAAAATAAAGCCCGAGTAGTTAAGTGCACAGCCCCAAGGGAGCACTGCTGAGCCTGACCTTGGTTCAAGATGCTCGGCCACGAGGACCGCGACGCCCTCGTTTTAAGGCATTTCCAAGCCCCAGCAAAAGCAGACAGAGTTTTTGGGTTGGTTTTTTTTTTTGTTTGTTTGTTCGTTCTTGTGTTTTGTTTAGCTGTTGGGGGTGTGGTTTTTGCAGTGACCCTGGCTTCGGGTTTTTTGTGTTTTTTTTTTTTTTT
>VXAY01005123.1:38433-49449 GCA_013399855.1 Oxyruncus cristatus
GGGGGGAGAAAGAGGGGCGGGGGGAGAGATTTTTTTTTCTAAGGGGAAAAAAAGAAACCCCAAGTGGTTTTCACACGCGTTCTTCCCCTTTGTTCACAGCTCACCCCGAGAAGAGGTGTTCGACTTCTTGTGGCTCAAAACTTGGTGCCAAGAAACACCATTTTTAGAGGGTACCCTGCAAGGCGTGCCAGAAATTTAAGGATAAACTGCCGAATCACGGCACCTCGGGTGTTAATTCGCACCCAGGAGCTGGTGGGATCCTTCAGGTTCGTTCTGTACACTCCATAAAGCCGTTTTTTCACACGGAGCTGCCAGCTCAGGGCGGGGAAGGGAGGCAGATGCTGCACAGCATCACTAAATCCTTCCCGTGGAGAAGGGACCCGACTGGAGGGGGCCATTTCCTTCCGAGCTGCCATCCACTGGCTCTTCTCCTGCTTCCAGGAGATCCAGTGTCAGCAGGAAAAGGTGTGCTGGGTGCCAGACACTCGCAAACACACACCATCCACTCCCAAACACACGTACTGGCTCTGTCACTGGCACTACAACGTTTGCTTTCAAGGAAGAAAACACCTAAAAATACCCCCACCCACCCACCACCCCCCCGCCAAAAAATAAAACCACTCCAGCCCCCGACTCGTGCCCCGTTCCCATTCCCGCTGGAGCTGTTCCTGCTGGGCTGGCAGTGTCCAGACGAGCTTTGATCCCAGCCTGGAAGACCCTGCACGGCCCTGGGCGTTGCAAAAAGCTTGGAAGTCCAAGGTGAAACTCCGAATTCTCTTCGTGGGAGAGGCTCCAGCGCCAGCTCTGCATTCCCAGGCTGGCAGAGCGTCCGAGGGCGAAGGCGTGCCCGGAGGCTGGAAAATGGACGTGGGTCATGGAAGGACACGGCCAACAGATCCTTGAAAAGCGAGGAGGGGCCCAGTCCCTGTGCCCTCACAGCCTGTTTGGCAGTGCTGGAAGAGGGGGAGCACTTCCAGCCCTTGGAGACGGAGCTCCGAGTTATCCCCGGCGCAAGGCGGGAGGGCAAGGCTTGGTGGACAGAAGCTCTTGGGAAGAGCAGCCGAGGGCAAAACAGGTGGTTGGGACGTGTCTGGGTAAACACAGAGCGTGGAAATGAGGTTTCACAGCTGCTTCTGCACATGTCCAAGAGGAGGAGGAGGAGGAGAAGGAGGAGGGGGAGAGCCAAAAGAAATCATTTCCCCCCCTCCCCGCCCCAGCACCTCTCAGTCCAGCAAACAGTCGTAAGACAACCAAAGAGCAATGCTTTCCTGCCTGCTCAGAGCAGGCCTTGGTCTCTCTTCCAGTGCATGGCATCCCTGATTTTACCAGAGCATGAAGGAGAAAAGCACTTGAGATTCTTACACACATAAATTAGAGCGAGAGGGAAGAGGAGGAGGGAGGAGGGAGGTCGGGTGTGAGCGCAGGGCCAGGAGAAGGCTGGGCAGAGCCAGACCCCGAAGCAGGGTGGCAATTCCCACCTCCCTGCTCAGCCAGCGCCGCGGAGGGGACGTTTGGGGGCCAGGCAGTGACTCCATGGAGGCCACAGGTCTCGCCAGCACCAGCATCTTCTCCCCCTACGGGCACGGACGACAACCCAAGAACACAAGTGAGGAGGGGGGGAAAAAAAAAACCCCCCCAAAAAAAAAAAAAAGGCAAAAAAAAGAAGCTTCAAGTATGAAGAAGATTTACAACGCAACGGGCAAGTTCTTCTGTCACTTCTTGGAGACTTGGTTCAAGGTTTGTTCTTTGTTGCTGCTGTTTGATTCGAGTCTGCCTGACCCGGATAGGCTGCAACCGAACGAATAACCCAAAAGAAAAGGTGTTTCCTCCCCTCCCTTTCCCCTCCCTCCCGCTTCTCCCCCCCCCCCCCCCCAAAAATATAAAAAGCAATAAGTTTACAAAAATAGAAAATAATTACAGCAATAGGCAGGAGGGAGGGAAGGAGAAGGGAGGGTCTCTCTGGAGGGGGGGTCTATTTGGCCGAGCAGTGTAATATCCTGGGGTTGTTTAAAGCGTCCTCCACCAGGTGCAGTTCTTGGCGGTCCACGAGGACGTCCCGTATGCAGCCAACGAAGCCGGTGCTGTAGGCCTTGGGCAGCTTGTGAGCCACGCTCAGCTTCTCCAGCCCCCCTGGGAGAGAACACACAGAGCTCAGGGCAGGGGGCAGGGGACACCCAGCCTGTCCCCAGCGGCGTCACGCCCACCCCGCGCGCGCGCACCGGGAACATCTCGGGAGGGAACCCGGTAAGGAGCGGGGGGATTTCTCCCTGGAAAAGGGTTGTTAAACACTGCAAGGGGCTGCCCAGGGTGGTGGTGCAGTGCCCATCCCTGGAGGTGCTCGAGGAACGACTGGATGGTTCCCAGGCGGTGATGGGGGCACGGGTTGGACCCGGCCTCAGAGGTCTTTTCCAACCTCAGTGGTTCTGCGAATGTCTTCCCAACGGCAGGGAGAAACCTCTTTCCCTGGCTAACAGTAAATATGAATTCACTAGCCAGTTAAATTAATTGGTTTTATGAAAATAAGTAGGAGTTATTTTCACTTGGATCACTCATGCCAGCTCCAACCGGTGCCTACAGGTTTCCTTGAAGGCACTTCAACCAGCAACTTGTTTCCATGGGTATTTCTATTCTCCTGCTCTTTTTATTCCAAAATACCCATTCCACTCAAAGTTTCCTTTCCTTAAGGATTGAGCCCCGAATTCAAACTGAATTCCAGTTCAGTTACTGCAATATCAACTCTGTGAATACACTGAAATTACGAGGGGCTGACTGCAAACACAACTTCTGGGGGAGCCAGTGGGGAAGCCAAGCAAAAATTTCTCATGGACAAATCCTGCTTTGCACGTGACTTCCAGGCTGATTTCAGAAGGAGAAATGGCCCCCAGGATTCCTGTCTTTTCAGAGGCAAGGCTACATTTTTGAATGTGAACTCCTTGGGAGTCAGGTTAGACCTGAACTACAGGCTTAGACTGGGGAGATAGGAGCAGAGGCTTCCAAAAAGTGCAAATAGAATCTAAGTCCGTTGTTCCCTGTGAGGGTGGGGAGGCCCTGGCACAGGTTGCCCAGAGAAGCTGTGGCTGCCCCTGGATCCCTGAAAGTGTCCAAGACCAGGTTGGACAGGGCTTGGAGCAATCTGGGCTGGTGGAAGATGTCTCTGCCCATGGCAGGGGGTTGAGATGAGATGGAAGGGACTCTTTGAGGTCCCTTCCAACCCAAACCATTCTGGGATTCTGTGATTTAATTCACTGTTTTTTTTCCAGGCCAGCCAATGGCTCTCCTCAGGGGGCACTGTGCCATGGGCAGGACTGGCATTGGTGGGTGAAGCCAACTCCTCATCCCTCCGTGGTCACCACCATCCCACCCTGGTAGGCAGAGAACAAGCAGGGGAATTTTTAGGTCACCTGGGAGACAAAGGTGTCGTGTTGAAGCAAGGCAGGGAGCATCACCATCCCATTCCACCTCTGAATCCCTCAGCAAGGGGCACAGAGGACGCTCACCCTGCCCACACCAACTCACCCAGCCACAGGGCCCCGTCTGTGTCCAGTTGTGTGGCACCAAGTGGAGAAGAACCAGCAATGGGAGCTTCGTTCCCAACCTGGAGGGAACCTTCCCTCTGTACCCTGCTCCCGGAGGGAGGGAAGAAGGAACAGAAGATGATTAGAGGAGAAACACCCAGAGGTGTTCTCTGCTTTGCACCAAACCCACACAGTGGGCACCATCAGCCCTTCTCCAGCAGGAAAGGCAAGGGGAGATGAGCTCTCCTCTCCCTCTGGCTGTGGCACGGAGCAGTCCTTGGTCCAGTGCCACAGTGCTCCCCTCCAGCATCCCCATGGCATCCCACAGCCCCACCAGCAGCCCTGCCAGAGGCCACAGCTTCCTCCACCCCACCAGCAGCAATCCCTGGCACGCCAGGCACATGATCCTCACCATTCCCACCGCCACCAAAAATAACGAGGGGCAGCTCGGGCTCAACACGGCCCAGAATGTCAAACCCTCAGACAGCTCAAATACGAGGCACAGGCCTCCCAGACCTCCTTGTTCCTGCCCCTCTGACATTTCCAGGCGCGTCCCAACACGCTCCCTTCCGCGGGGCACTGCCCACATGCCTCTCCTCTATTATTATCCGAGAGCAGGAGCGATCCTGGCGGATCACAGGGCGCCGTGACTCGGCTCGCCCCGTGCCCGGCGCATCCGCCCCGCTCCCGCCTTTCCCTCCCTCCCTCCAGCCTTCCCACCTGGAGGCTTTGATGTGGATCCACCGGTTGGTGTTGACTGGGACCGTGGACCTGAGGACGACTGGCTTGGAGCCCAGGTCGTAGGTCATCTGCACGAACCCATCCACGATGGCCAGGGCGATGTAGTCCGAGCGCTCCAGCCCCTTCCCGCTCCACAGGATCAGCCCCTGGGTGGCCTCTGTTTTGATGCTCAGCTCGAAGTGGTTGGACTGCAGGGCCTTCTCGCTGCGTGGGGAGACGGGGGCAGAGTTAAAAAC
Organism: Oxyruncus cristatus; assembly: GCA_013399855.1. Taxonomy (NCBI): domain Eukaryota; kingdom Metazoa; phylum Chordata; class Aves; order Passeriformes; family Cotingidae; genus Oxyruncus; species Oxyruncus cristatus. Next base: position 42,926 of record VXAY01005123.1, read on the forward strand.
AAGGCAGCTCCCTGGAGCAGCCTTCTCTTCCCAGCCAACCAGCCGGCTCACCTGCCGGGATAACCTCCATCCAGCTCCCGGCATCGGGCTACACGTGGGGTCTGTCCCTGCCTGAGGGGTCGCAGACTTTGGGATGTCAGAATGCCTGGGGTCTGTCCCTGCCTGAGGGGTCACAGACTTTGGGATGTCAGAATGCCTGGGGTCTGTCCCTGCCTGAGGGGTCACAGACTTTGGGATGTCAGAATGCCTGGGGTCTGTCCCTGCCTGAGGGGTCGCAGACTTCGGGATTATCAGGATGCCCGGCGCACAGGGTGGGAGCAGATGGGAAGCTCTGAACCAGGCCAGAGGATCAAAGAAATGGCCCCTGGGGTCTCTAACCCAGCTCCCACTCAAAGCAGGGCTCAGAGTAGGGGCTCTGCCCAGCTGAGCTTGGGAACACCAAGACTGGAGCTCCTCCATCCTCCTGCTGACCTGAGCGGGGCCTGCACAGCTCTCCTGGGGGTCGTGTGTGTTTTCCCCACTATCCAGAGCCATGGGGCTACTGCTCCTTTCTTTTGCCTTCACGGAGCACAGAGCCCAGGCACAGCAGCCCCTGCAAGCTGTGACACACCAGTCTCACTCCCCCAGGCTGGGGACTGGGAGAGGATGAGCCCTTTGAAGGGTCAGAGGGAGGCTGCCCATGGAGGCAGCAAAGCCTTCCTTCTCCTACATGAGGTGTCTTCTGGCAAAAGAGGAACAAAGGAAGGGTGGGATTTCCTCCACACTGGCATCCCCAGCTCTGCTCAGTCCCTTTTGGAACAGGCACAAGGCTCTGAGGTTGCCCTGTGGGGTGGCCCCCCAACTCCTGGGATGCTGAGGCACGGAGACTGGACAGCATGGACAACACAGACAGCTTTTTATTCCCAAGGGACACTGCACCCGAAGGGCTGGACAAGGCTCTGCACGAAGCCTGGTGAACTGCCAAGGTACCTCAGCCTCCCCCCTGCTGCTGATCCTGGGCTGGGGGGACGGGGCTCCCTCCCTCTTTGCTCCCCCTCTGCAGAGCCGTATCCCTTACAAATAAAAAGCCAAGGGCACACAGGACACGCACACAGGGGGGACAGAGACATGCTGAGGCAGCGACAGCAGAGCACGAGACACGAGGGCACAGAGCCTGGCTCACTCACCTGGGCTCCACGGGATAGTCCAGCGCCTCGGGACTCGGATGGGGGAAGAAAGGGGAGCGTGCCATAAGCAGGGGGCAGCAGAGGAGACCCTCCCCTTCCCTCCCACCCCCCCTGGCACACAGGGAGCAGCCCTGCTCAGCAGCAGCAGCTCTTCATCCTACATCATGCCCAGCTCGAGTGGGGAGCGCCAGGAACCGTCCCGGGGATGGATGAGTCGCCTCCAACACGTTTGGAAGTGGTGGCTTAGCCAGAGGGAGCAGGAGAATGCCAAGGAGGGAATGCAGCCCTGTGCTGGTGGTGTGGGGATGCTCCAGTGTGCTCCTGGGGGCTGGAGCATGGCTCTGTGAGGGAGCTGGAGGGGCTCAGCCTGGAGAAAAGGAGGCTCAGGAGGGACCTTCTCACTCTCTACAACTCCCTGACAGGCGGTTGTAGCCAGGTGGGGGTCCCTTCTCCCAGGGAACAAGCAACAGGACGAGAGGAAACGGCTCAGGTTGCGCCAGCAGGGGTTTAGTTTGGACATCAGGGAAAATTTCTTCACTGAAAACGTGGTCAAGCATTGGAACAGGCTGGCCAGGGCAGCGGTGGAATCCTCACCCCCTGGAAGTGCTCAAAAAAACGTGTGGACGTGGCACTTGGGGAGGCGGTCTAGTGGTGCTGGGTTAACAGCTGGATTTCATGGTTTTAGAAGGCTTTTCCAACCCCAACGATCCCATGATTCCAGGACTGCCAGTGTTCCTGTCGCTCACCCATGCTGCTGGGGTGTGGATCCCAGGGGACACACTGCTGGGGAAAGGGAGCTTTGGCTCCCTGGCCCTGCACAAGGGCCCTTTCCCTGCAGGCAGGTCTCAGGCCTGCAGGAATTCTCTTGGAATCAACAGAATCGCTCAGGTTGGAAAAGCCCTCCAAGATCACCCAGTCCGGCCATTAACCCAGCACTAAACCACGTCCCCAAGTGCCACATCCCCACATTTCTGGAACACTTCCAGGGGTGGTGACCACTCTTCCAGTGAAGAAACCTTCCCTAATGTCCCACCTAAACCTCCCCTGGAGCAACTTGAGGCCGTGTCCTCTTGTCCTATCCTTGGGGTGCTGCAGAACGGGCTCCCCTGGAGTGGAACTGTCACACACACACCCTCTGAGTCAGCCTTGGGGCACTTGGAGAACAGGGTGTGCATGGAGAAGGGGAAATCCAGGAGCCCAGCTGTCCCTCTGGCACTGCCTGCAGGTCCCGCATTACATTCGGCTCGAACTACATGTGTGTATAAAAATGGATGTTCCAGTAAAAAAAAAAAAGGTACGGGCATGTCATGGCCAGCAGAGCCCAGAGAAGCACTGGCAGTGTCAGTCCTGCCCAGGGCACACCCCAGTGTCTGCCTGGAGGCACAAAAAAACCCCTACTTTTATGGGTCCCCTCAGCCTGGCAGGGCTGGCGAGTGCAGCGGCCACGTCCCAGCAGAGGAACATGGGGAGGAACACTAAGCTCCCTGGCAGGATGGGGCTTGCACAGCCAAAATAGGCTGGTCCAGGCAGGGAGAAGGCTGGGAATGGTGGCCTTCCCCCTTTTGCAGAGCCCTGGGAGAGGCAGGACACCTTCTGCTCATGGCAGGGTTGTGGCTCTGTGGGTGCAGAGGGACAGCGGGGCACCGGTGCAGGTCACTCCCAAGCTCTTGCTGCTGGGGGGCACTGCCCAGCTCACGAGGATACTTGGGATACTCCTGAAAAGCCCTTTCCAAACCCAGAGCACCTCCCCAAGTGCTGTGAACATGCAGGTGATGGCTCTGTGGCTCCCCAGGTGCTGACACACATGCACACACCAGCTCAGCCTCCCAAGCCCCTGCCTGGCCCCGGCTGGTAGAAAATGAGGTGAGATGGGGATGTGACAGGCAGGTATCACTCCAGCTCTCCCCCAGACACTGGGGAACACATCTGCATGGAGCAGGGCTCCCATTCCACCCCTGGTGCTCAGCAAGACAGACAGAGAGACAGCAAATCACAGCTGTCAAGGCTGCTTTGGGAAGAAGTTTCTCCCCATCCACCTGCCCAGACCCTCCTTCTGACCCCCTGTCCCCACTGCATCTTTTGAGGGGCTCCCAGGCCACACACCCTGACTGGGGAACATCCCCCCAGTGCCCTGCCTGGCCTCCCCTCTGCAGCAAGCAATGCCACATCCATGCTGGAAAAACACGTGCAGGATCAGCACCCCGGATTTCCATCGGCTGCTGATGGAACAGCGAGTCACAGGAACCTTCCTCCTCGATGCCCACCCTTAAACTGTGCTTAAAGCTCTGCTGAACTTTAAAAAAGTCACGCTTAAAAATGAAACTGTGGCTATGGCTACGTCGCAGCACGCTGCAACCAAGAGCCGTGGTCAGTCCCCGAGTCCTTCTCCCCCTGAAATGGGAACTCCTGCCCACGGCAGACCCCGGGAGAGGGCCCAAATTCCACCCCCCCGCCCCTGCCCTGTGCTCCCCCACGGGTGGGCTGAGGTTGGGGCGGCGATGGGGGCGTGGTGAGGGCAGGTGGGAGCAGGGAGGGCTGTACTTACGCAGGGATCTCATTGCTCAGGTGGCTTGAAAACAAAGAGACAGGGACATTGAGAAGGGACAGACAGACAGACACAGACTGACAGACAACAGCTCAGCACGGACACCCTCCCAGGCAGGGTGCTGGGAGACAGGGAATCTGAAGGTGTGACAGGCAGAAGTCTCATCCAACACCCTCTCCCAGTGCCCTGGAGCTGGGAATTAACCACAGGGACACGGTGGGGAGGAGGGAAGGGCACTGAGCCAGGCCACAGTGGAACCAGAGCGTCCTGAAGGAGAAACATCCAGCCCAGAGGCCGTGCAGGACCTCAGCCAGCAGCTCTGCCCGTCCCGAGAGAGACGCCCCGGGGAGCAGCACAGCCCCAGACACCACAGGGTGCACACCACGGGGCTGGGCAGGGCCTGCAGAAGGTCCCACAGCAGCGATGGCCCCTCTGTGCTGGCAGAACGACCCTTGTGGCACCAACAGGCAGGGACACCGAGGCTCCAGCTCCCTCCCAGCCCCAAAGCAGACTGTGCTAACCCAGGTGCCCCACCCGCAGCAGAACCAGAGTCCTGCCGGTCCTGAAGCTGGCCAGGCACTGCTGTTCTGGGGCTCAAACCCTCTGCCAACCGAGGCAGCTTTAGAGAGCCCCGGTTTGGTTTGCTTCCCTCTGGAATTCCTGGGCTGACAGCTCTTCCTCCTGCTGTTAGCCCTCACTCCTTGCTGGGAGCTCGGTCCAGCTCCGCGGCCAAGTTACCTCTTGGTGACGGCGTTGTGGTACTCCATGTACGTCCTGCCATCGAAGGCGATGGCCTCTGCATCCCCAGCAGCCTTCTCGATGATCACTGGGGGTGGGAAAGGCAGGAGCTGTCAGGTTTCCCCCCCCTGGAGACCGGGGAAATCCCTCCTTTACACTGAGCATCCCCAAAAGGATGAAGGCAAGCACCAACCTGCCACCCACTCGGGGCATGCCAGCCCCGTGGCACTCCAAGCAAGCCCCCCACCCCCCGGAGGGGTTTGCTGTGGCTTTGGGGTCTGCGAGTTTGGGACCGTCTCCCTGTTTTGCAGCCAACTGTCAAAATCTAAACTGAAATTTCAGCGTAGTGGCTTTAAACTTACAAGAGGGAAGGTTCAGATCAGACACTGGGAAGAAATTCTTGGCTGTGGGAGCGGGGGGAGGCCCTCGCAGAGCCCCATCCCTGGAAGCGCCCAAGGCCGGGGCGCAGCAGCCTGCGCTAGTGGAAGGGGCAGGGCTTGGAACGAGACGATCTTTAAGGCCCCTTCCAGCACAAAACACTCCGGGGCCCTGCGGAGGACGAGGTCTCCAGCTCGGCCCCCCCCGCGCTGCGCTGTCCCGGGCCCGCACCCAGCCCCGCCCTGCCCTGGCACCTCACCTTTCTCACAGTGGGCCCCAGAGAAGCCCCTCTGGCAGGCACACTCGTAGCTCTCCAGCCGGGGGCTGCAGGTGCCCCCGTTCTGGCAGGGGTTGGGTTTCTGGGTGCAGGGGTGGCCCCGGAAGGGCGAGATCTCGATGGCGCTGCGGATGTTCTGCTCCTTCAGCACAGGAACCCCCCTGACGGAGATCTGGCACGGAACAGGCAGGAGGAGACACAGAGGGGTTATCCGGCAGGTGGGGAGGCCCCGGCACAGGTTTGCCCAGAGAAGCTGCGGCTGCCCCATCCCCTGGGAGTGTCCAAGGCCAGGCTGGAGCGACCTGGGAGCGTGGGACGTGTCCCTGCCCACGGCAGGGGCTGTGACGGGATGGGCTTTAATGTCCCTTCCAACCCAAACCATCCCATGATTCCGTGAGGATCCTCCACCACCCCATCTCTCTGCAGTGAGGGGGACACAGGGCAGTGTCCCTGGGGATAAGGGGAGACGGGAACCAGCCCCGAGCCCCACGTGCTCCTGTGACGCACCTTTGCCTGCCCTCCTGCCGCTTTTCCAGCAGCTGTGCTGCTCCCCGTGGGCCCACAGGCTGGGCCAGCCCACTGCCAGGCTCATCCTCCCTCCCCTCCTGCAGCACCAGGGCACACGGCCCATCTCCCAGCGGGACACTGGGCTGCCCAGCAGGACCTTACCCTCTGCACAGCCCCATCGAAGCTGGTGGAGATGGCAGCTGCTCGAGCCAGCTTGCTGAAATCAGGGGCTCCTCCGACGTAAAACGGCTCCTTCAGGTTCAGGAAGGTGTGAGGCACCTGGGGAGGAGAGGGGAGATGATGGAGAACGCGTCAGGATATCCCTGGGTGTTCCTGTGCAGGCCCCAGGAGCCGCACTTGATGAGCCCCTAAGTGGGTCCCTTCCAATTTAGGGAATTCTACGAAAGGGGCCTCCAGGAAACCTCCTGATGCCAAGCTGTGGGGTCCCACCCTCCAGCAGGCACCTGGAAAAGGTTCCCTGTGCGTTTAATTTTGGGGAGATGCTGCTCTAATGCTCTCAGGCATGGAGTGGGGGGCTCTGGTTTTGCATGAGCCCCCCAAAACCAGGGAACCAAATACCCAAGTCTCTCCGGGGTGAGGGGGGGTGATGTTCAAACCCAAACGCATTCCAGAAGGATTCAGCTTGGGTTCATCTGCTTGCTACAGGCTGCCGTGGCTAGAGGAGGTTCTCCTGCACCCCAGATGGTGTGTGTTTGGAGGAGGAGGAAGCTCCCTCTTTTCTGTCCCCCCTGCGGCCCCAACCGCCCGGCCCGGAAAATCCCGGGTGAGTCTTCAACCGCAGGGTTCACCGGGCAGGAGTGACGTCCCTTCCTGGGCACCTGGGATGGAGCCAGGGGCCCAGCAGAGGTGGGGTTATATGGATCACTAAGCTAATGCTTTGTGGAGTGAAATT
>VXAY01005123.1:53805-70414 GCA_013399855.1 Oxyruncus cristatus
AAAAAAAAAAAAAAAAATCAACCTCCCACACCTTCCAGCTTTTCGAAATTCAAACTGAAATCAGCGAATTGACTTAAAAAAACCCCCTTCTCCTCCCCTCATCTACTTGATTCTGGTTCTCTCAGAATGCGAGCCCGAGCCCAGCATCCTCCTGACGTCCTCCTGGCAGGACCGTTCCTGGCTGGAGCGGCCCACCTTCCTCCCCATCAGCTGGGGGCTGGGGAGGGCACCCACCCACCTGAGCTCCACGAAGCCGCCCACCAGGGCCAGGGAGATGAAGTCCTTGCCCCGGTTCTGGCCGTTGTAGAGCAGCAGCCCCCCCAGCTCCAGGGTCCGGAACTCCATGGCGATGCGCACCGTGTGATACGCCTTCATCATCTTGAAGGCCAGGTAGGACTTGCCCCCGAAGCTGGGGATGAAGTACCTGATAGCTGCAAGAGCCAGGAGAGGAGGGAAGAGGGGACAGAAGGACTTAGAGCCTGACATGAGCCTGGCAATGTTTTCTACCTGTCCAGACACAGAGCTCTCGGGAAAGGGCGGCAGGAAGCTGGTTGTCTCCTCTGAGCCCAGCACACCCCATCATCACCTCCCAGACGCTCACACCGGTACCCAAAAATCCTCTTGTGATGCCATTCCCCCCAGAGATTGCTCCCAGGCTTTAAAGATCTGTGGTGTTGCTCCCCCAGCCAGCTCCTCCCAGTTAAAAACCAGTGCTGTTGGTCCTTTCCATGCCCAGCTATTGCATCCCCTGTGCCATCAGCCGAGCTCTGCTGCACACACAGCTCCCCATAACTCGGCTTCCCTGCTCCTTAGACAATTTTTATCTCCCCTTCCAGAATCCCACACGACAGATTTACATTCATCACTCCAGGCTTTTGTTCGTCGTGGCTGAGGTTTTCCAATGGATCTGCGAGGCCAAGCCCTATTAAAATGAACAGGGCTGGACACCCACAGCTTTGAGAGCTCCAGATTATGGCTTTAGGGACAAAGCTTTTCAGGAATAAGTGCTCCCAGCCGCCCAGAGTCCCCAGCACGACCCCAAACTGCCAGTGGGGGCTCACAGTAAATAACAGCAGCTCTGGGTAAGCGTGCTGCCAGGCTCCAGCTGCTTGCTAAGCTGCTCCAAAGCATTGGGAAATAGAGGCTGGGTTATCAGAACACATCTCCACCCGGGGCTGGAGGGGATGGTCAGTGCCTGTCCTGTGCCACACCTGCAGTCAGGAGCCCTGAGGGGCAGCGCCACGAGCTGAGCTAACACAGCAGCAGCTCCCAAAAATCCCCCCGTGCTTCGGGGCACTGGCGGATCAGGAGCGGAGCCAGGGGGAAATTGCTCCTGGCACCTCGCAGCCTCTTACAGCGAGCAGTACACGCACAACCCGCTGTGGCAGAGCTAAGATGACAGCCCATTGAACCAGCCCCTGCAGTGCCAGTGCCAGCTCCGGGGCTGGGTTTGAGTGTTATCCCCCCCGCGCCTCCCTGTCACCGCCCGGCGCGCGCGCCGGAGTCGCCCAGCGTGGGATGTTCCCGCTCGAGGCCACGTTGGACAGGCCTTGGAGCAACCCGGGCTGGGTGGGGTGGAACAAGATGAGCTCCAAGGTCCCTTCCCAAACCCGCCCCACGTACTTTTCTCACAGACAGCCCCGCCCTTGCCCGCGGGGCAGCTGCAGGTGAAGTCCCTGCCGTCGTCCTCGCAGGTGCCCCCGTGCAGGCAGGGGTGGGAGTCGCAGGGCCGGGGGGNGAGGGTGGAGCCGGGCCTCCGGGTGCTGCCGGCTCTGCCGGGGGCCGTGGTGACGGCGGCGGCCGTGGTGGCCCTGCGGGTGGTGGCCGGGGCCATGGTGGTGGCCGTGGTGGTGGTGACGGTGGTGGTGAAGAGCCTGGGGATCCAGTCTGGAAGAGCAAAGGGAGGGCGGAGGTTGTGGTCCCTGGAAAAATCACTGTTCCGGGTTCGTCAGGGTGGAGCACCAGGACAGGCTCCCTTTCCACTGCCACGTCCCCGCGGTGCAGCAGCTGCCACATGCCATGAAGAAGTGGGGCAATTCTACCCCGTTATGGTCTTCCTGAGTGAAAAAACACGTCTGGGCACACGGATTTTACTCAGAGGGCCCTGGCACAGGTTGCCCAGAGAAGCTGTGGGAGTGTTCAAGGCGAGGTCGGACAAGCCCTGGGGTTGGGTCCACCATGGCAGGGGGACGGAATGAGATGAGCTTCAAGATCCCTTCCAAAACATTCCATGATTCCCCTTCCAAAACATTCTATGATTCCCCAATTCTGTTACCACCCCCTGCACCCTCGCACTGCCTGGGGGAGCTTCTGATGGGTTCCTGCTACGGATGAAAAGCCCTGGCAAGGCCAGAAGAGCCACCCTGCCCGTCTGAAAGCCTAATCCAAGCGAGGGGGCAACTGGCCACGGACGGAGGGGACTCACCAAAATCCATGAATTTCACGTGCTCCTGCTGGGGCTTCTTCACCAGGATGGTCTTCTTCTTGGAAGCTTTGATCTGCTTCAGCAGGGCCGCCTGGATATCAGCTGCCGTGTAGGACGTGGCTGCTCACAGCCAGGAGGAGGAAGGAGAAGAGGGAGAGTGAAGACACGAGCCCACCCGGCAGCTTTCTCTCCCACAGCGCATCCAAATCGCTCCCTTCCCAAGGAAAACGCTTCCCAGCCCTCCAGGCAGCAGCTTAGGGCGCACCCCCTCCCAGCCCTGCGGACTTTGCCGGGCGCGAGACGCGACGCCGGCAAATTGTAAGAAGGCCCTTTCCTTCTCCTCGCCGCACACGTCTTTCCTCCAGCCAGCATTCCCGCCGGGAATGCCTGCTGCCTCGCCAGGAGGGTGGTGGGGCCGCAGGGAATGCTCCTACCTGGGTCGAAGTGGGACTCCACGAAGACACGGACAGCGCTGCTCTGCCCCAGGTCCCGCACGCGGATGCTCTTGAAGTCCTTCTTGACATCGGAGCTGCGGAAAAGCTCGTCCAGCTGGTTGGTGGGAGGCGGAGGGGGAAAGAGAACAACCTGGTTAACGGGGAGATCCCGGGGAATGGATGCTTCCAGGGAAAGATCTTGAGTCTCAGACGGCCTCCTTGGTTTCAGCCCACGGGGGTTTGCATCCAACCCTTTGGCAGACACCCCACAGACACACAGAGGACAGGGCTCTGCTGTGCTGGGTGACGATTCCAGATGGTCCCTGTTCTTTAAGGTAAGGACAGGATCCATAAATAATGTGGGACACCCTGTGGTACCTGCGAGGAGGAGCGGAGCAGAGCCAGAGCAGAGACACCTTGCAGCTCATCCAGGGATTTTCTATTGTGTGGCATCTAAGTCTTCCTGATCTCTTCGAAAGCTGTGTAAACCTGCTTAGGCACTTTGGAAAATCCCATAAAGCCCAATTCTGCATCTTTAAGTACCTGCCTGCCTTTTTAAAACTTGGCTCTTGGATGCCGCAGGATTTGTCTGAAGTCACATGAAGGAGACAGTGGCCCTGCAAGGCTCACAGCAAGTCAGGGCTGTAACACCCCTGCCAGCTGTCTGTCCAGGCTGCTCTGTCCACCAGTTCCTTCCCCTTGGCTTCCAGGCAGAGACAGAAGACAAGTAATTAACTGATTAATGGTCCCATGGCACAGCCTCCCCCTTTAAATTTGGAGCAGTGAGCAGAGGGGTGAAGGACCACGTCACATCCCCGGGCATTTTGCAGGCAGGTTGCACAGGGAACAGGTCTCTGCAGCACGGGGCTGTGGCAGGAGCTCTCAGCCCAGCCACAGATGCCTTTTGTGCCGTGGTTTCATGTCCCCAGCCTGGGAAAACAGAAACCAGCAAAGGCCCCCGATGGATGAACGTGGTGAATGAAGCTTTTGTGTGCCCGTTTCCATCCTGGGCTGTACTGGGAAACACTGGTATTGTGCTGCAGACCTGCAGGAGCCCTACGGTCCATGTGCCAGGCACACATCTGCTGGTGTGACCGCACTGAGGGCTTGCCAGCTTCTGTGTGCAGCTTGGAACCAGCTCTAAATATGCGTCCATGTCCTTGCAAAGGTGGTCTGTGTTTGCTGGGCCACCCTGCAGGCTCCAGCAGGGCATTGTGACCTCACCCAGCACCGCCTCAGCACCCCCAAATGTCCACACTGCCACCCAAAATCCACCTCCTCCTGCAGCTGGCAGTGCAGGGGGTTCTCCTTAGGGCTGGGAGGCTGGATCTCCACAGGCAGCTTCCCAAGCTGTGTAGCTGAACCAAAAGGTCAAGGGGTTCCGGATGTATTTTTGGCTCAGGGGTTTTTCTGGAGACAGGGACACTTTGGGAAACCCAAAGGGTTAAGGCAGAACCTCCTGTCTGAACGGTCCCACCACCGTGGTCAGGCTGAAAGAAGGATTTGTGACTCGTCACAAAGGGAGGTTGTGCCCAGGTCTCTTCTCCCAGGCAACAGGATGAAAAGGAATGGCCCCAAGTTGCACCAGAGGAGGTTTTAGATGGGATATTAGGAAAACATTTCTTCACCAAAAGCGTTGTCAAGCACAGGCTGCCCAGGGCAGGGGTGGAACCACCATCCCTGGAAGGGTTCAAAACACACGTGGATGTGGCACTTCGGGGACATGGTTTGGTGGTGAACGCAGTGCTGGCTTAAATGATGGACTTGATGATCTTGGAGGGCTTTTCCAGCCTTGATTCTGTGACTCAGTGGCCCCACAGTGTGGCAGGGTCCCCTCTCCTGCCAAGGTCAGAAAAGCCCTGCCCAGCCCCCAGCCAAGAGCCCGGGACTCACCGCGCTCTCGATGCTCCGGGCCGTCTCCCCAAAGAGCTCCGACTTGGGGTCAGCCATCTCCGGGGTGTAGAACAGCTCCTGGCCTTCCACCTCCTCCAGGATGAGCACCCCTTGGAAGACTTTGGTGGCTGTGGCAGGGAGGGAGCACAAGACAAACACCTTTAGTTTGGGCGGGCAGCGGTGGGAGGCGTGAGGCTGAGAGCGTCGGAGTCCCTGGGGAAGGGGGATGGCAGTGTGTGGGTAGTGCCAGTGCTGGGGTTAGTCTGGATGGGTCTGGGAGAGCCATGGAGGATTAGTGCCACGGGGTGCTGGAGCAGATGGCAAAGACCAGGCTGGAGATGGCAGCTTTTACCATACGGGTTCCTCTGAGCTCCGGCCCGGAGAGCAGCCCCCCTGCACCGGCTGAGTGACAAGAGAGACACGTTAGCAGGACAGTCAACATTCCAGGACCAGACGTGGGCATGCACAGGGCACAGGAGGGAGGAACCTCAGCTCTGGACAAGGAGAAGACCTGTGCTGGGAGGAGGAAGGACAGAGCCTTCCAGGCCAGCCCTGCCAAACCCGAGCGAAAACGCGACGGGTCCTTTCCAGGGCGGGCAATGGGATGCAGAGGGTGGAGAGATCCCACTGTGGGTAACCACATGGGAGGCTCCCATGGCAGCTGTTGGGGGTTGAAAGGGGAATGTGGTGCCCAGAGGAAAAGGGGGCATCCTGCTGGAAACCACAAAGACATATGGGAAGGACTTCAGTGAGGAAATATCTGGGACACGGCCCCGGAGCACCAATTTTCAGGCTAAGGAGGACGGACATTTTCTGACGGAGCAGAGGTGGGGCTGTGCTTCCTCAACATGTGGAAAGGGACTGTGAGTGAGAAGAGAGATTCCATCTGGGTCAGGGGAGCAGAGCACACCCCTGGGAACTGCCGTGAGAGTCAAGCAGCTCAGAGGCCCCCCGGATGCCCAGCAGGGACCCTGGGGGTAAAGCTGCTCTCCCCGCCTGCCCCAGCACCAAACTGGTCCTGGCCCCAGCTCCCTGCACAGCCACTAACACAGGGAATCCAAGCAATTCCCTCCTCCGCCCCAGTGCCAGTGGGGAGCTTGGCAGAAGCCTGGGCAAAGCACTGGTCCAATTTTTAAGGCCGTAGCAGTCAAGGAGGAAAGTGGTCACCTGAGGGAAGAGAACAGCAGTGCCCACCTGAGCACCACGAGGGCTGGCTGCTGGGGGCCGTGGCAGGCGGGCACCGTGTCTGCCAGCTGCTGTGGCTCAGCACATCCCCCTGAACACCCCTTCAAGGGACGCGCCAGCCCCCAGACTGGGCACGGGACCGTCCTCGCCGCCAGCCGGGCAAGCACAGCGCCGTGCTGCCCTCCCTGCTGGGCGTCTCTCCACACCTCAGTCCGACTCCTGACCCCCCACAGGGACCCCGGGGCCCAGCCCCGGCACAGATTCACCTGGGCAGTTGCTGCCCTCGGCGTCGGCAGCCGCAGTCTTGCCGTCGGAGCAGCATCCCAGCGGGGTGTTGTAACACGTGGCCCTCTCGACGGCCGGCGTGGGCGTCACCTGGCCTTCCTCCACCTCCTCTTCCCCTGCGGGGGCACCAAGAGGAGCATTCACCAGCAGCAGTAAGACCTCCCCTCTGCGTCAGAGAACGGGGTTGAGCCACAGCTCCTCTTCGTGGCGGCACAACGCAGGGTGTGGTTGAACCCACGACCGGCCCCGGAGTCCCCCCGGAGTCCCCCCGGCGCGCGCACTCACCGGCGGAGCCGGCCCCGCTGGACTCCTGGTCCCCGCTGGCGCCCATCTCCTGGTCCCCGCTGCCCTCGGCGCTGCCTGACTCCCCGAAGGCGGGCTGGGGGGTGGCCAGCACCACCGGGGCGGTGGAGAGAGGCCGCACGGTGCTCTGGTGCCCGCCGTGGGTCGCCCGGGGCGTCGTGGCCGGCCTGGCCGTCGTGACGCGCCTCGTCGCGGGGCGGCCCCTTTCCGTGGGCTTGGCTTCCAGCAGCGGGGAGCCGGTGGCCCCCTGGGTGGGCTCCGGAGCGCGGGTGGTGAGGGGCAGGGGCGGCGGGAGGATGAGCCTGTCCAAGGGCAGCGTGGGCAGCGGCGTGGGAGGCGACGGGTGGCTCGTGTGGGTGATGGACTCTGGAAGGGGCAGCAAACGGGGCAGGTAAGGACAGGGGGGCGCGTTCCGGGAAAGGCTGGCGGCGGCACTGGGAAGCAGGCTGCAGACCCGGTGACGCGGGCTGGGGACACCCGGGGCACCTGCCCTGGGCAGGCAACGTCAGGAAATGCCACGGCAGGGCGAGGAACTGCGGAGGGAGGCAGCCAGACCTCAGGACACGGGGGCTGGCACCGCCCCAGCCCCCAGAGCAGCGGGCACTCACCGTGGCACTGCCCCACGTGCTTCACCGTGATGACCTGGCCCTGCCTGCAGGCGATGGTCTTCAGCTGGCACTGGTCCCCGTAGGTGACACCGTCAGAGCCACACACCTGGGGGCAGAGGGGACACGTGAGCTTCACCCCTGTCCTCCTCCAAGCAAAAGAAACCGGGCTGCAAAGGCTGGGAGAACTTTGGGGGAGTCCCTCTGAGGCGCAGAGTGATGGTCTGCACAGAGGGACCCAAGGCAGGCTGTGGGAGGCCAGAAGCAGAGCGAGCTCAGAGTTAGCAGGTGGGGGACAGAGCATCCAGCTCTGCTGGGAGACATCTACAACTTCCACTTCACCCTTCCCCACGCACCAAGACAGTGACCAAACCTGCCCAGACCTGCTTCTTGTGGGGGGAAGAGACACGAGAGACCCCCACGCTGCCCGACGCGGATGAACCACCACGGGTCCCTGCTCGCCCCCCTGAGCCCCTCCCCGGGCTGCCTGTCCCCCAAACCTTGGTCATGTTGGCCTCTGAGCACAGCGGGGACGGGCACTCGCAGTGGGCAAAGCCGTTGACCTCCACGCACGACGCCCCGAACTCGCAGCTCATCTCCTCGCACGACTTTGGGGCTGAGGGGTCTGGTGGGGAAGGAAGAATGTGTGATCAGAGCACACACCCGCCACACAGAAAGCGAACTCCCTCCCCTCCTGGTGCGCCTTAGCTCTCCCAGGCACCCACTTCTTGGTGCCCCAGGCAGTCCCTCACCTTTCTCGCAGCCCGTCATGCCCAGTTTGCTGCCGTTGGGGCACTGGTTGCACTTCATGCCAGTGATGCCAGTCTTGCAGGAGCACAGCCCAGTCATCTGCTCGCAGTCATCCCGCACTGAGCCCACGGGGTCGCAGTTGCAGGCTGGGAGAAAAGGGCAAAACCACGCTGCTGTGCTGGGGGGCTGGTGGCAGCCAACTGCAGGCTCACCCAGGTCCCCCTGGCATGGAGCACGGCACCAACAGCTGCTGGAGGTGACTTACCATGGGACAAACAGCCACTGCATGGGACAAACAGCTGCTGGAGGTGACTTACAATGGGACAAACAGCCACTGGATGACTTACAGTGGGATCAACAGTCACTGGAGGTGACTTACAACAACAGGACAAACAGCCACTGGATGACTTAGAATGGGACCAACAGCTGCTGGAGGTGACTTACAACGAGACAAACAGCCACTGGATGACTTACAGTGGGATCAACAGTCACTGGAGGTGATTTATAATGGGACAAACAGCCACTGGAGGACTTACTGGAGGACAGACAGCTGCTGAAGGTGACTACAATGGGACAGTCACTGGATGACTTACAAACAGCCACTGGATGACTTGCAGTGGGACCAACAGCCGCTGGATGACTTAAAATGGGACCAACAGCCACTGGAGGTCACTTACAACAGGACAAACAGCCAGTGGAGGATTTGCAATGGGACAAACAGCTACTGGAGGACTTGAAACGGGACCAACAGCCACTGGAGGTGCCTCACAACGGGACCGACGCTGGGGCTCACGGTTTTGACATTAACATCCTGACACCCTCCCCGCCCACCCCGAGCAGGCTGTGGGGCCGTGCCCACGGGAGCAGCAGGACGAGGGGTGCTGACCCCCCCTCCCCGCCCTGGGGGCTGTCCCGGCCCTGCCCCACTCACGGGTGCAGCCGCTCTTGCTGTCGGTGACGATGCCGCGGAAGTTCCAGAAGCCCGGCTCGCAGCGGTCGCACTTGAGCCCCCCCACGCCGGGCTTGCAGGAGCACTGCCCCGTCCCGGGGTCACAGGACCCCCCGTAGGAGCCGTAGGGGTTGCACTGGCACGTGCCTGTGGGCAGAGAGAGCCTCAGAGAGGGGCTGAGCCGGGGAAGAGGGGACGCCCCAGGAGCGAGCGTGGAGCCCCCGAGTTCCAGGCAGGGTGGGCTCGTGCTGGGCAGGGGGAGGTTCCACCAGCTGCCCCCAACACTCCTCCTCTGCCCCTGCTCCCGGGGGGAACTAAACCTCCGAGGGATCAGCCCGCTGTCGTCAAGAGCTCCTCTCTCATTACCATCAAAGGGGAAGGAAGCTATTAGAAGTTTATTATTAATTCATTAATTAGGAACTTGATGGAGGGGAGTGATCCAAAGATAGACAGAGAGACGCTTCTCCTTACCCACAGGGACATGGGGAGAATGGGAGACCTGGGGAGCAGCAAGGAGGGTGCCAGGAGCACATCCCCACGCTGCCAGAGGCAGGGAAGGGGCACATCCACGGACAAACCTGCCCCAGGGGCTTCAAGCTGCTGGTTAAGTGGTAATGACCCCCTGATGAATGACTGCTGCCAGCACAGGGACACAGGTAGGACAGGAACCAGTGGGATACCGAACCCCAGTGAGCTGGGAAGCTGTGCCCATGGACTGCAGGGCAGGATTTCCATCATGGACACAGAGGACCATCACTACCAGAGCGGTGCTAAAAGCAAAATGCTCGTGCCCTCTACAGCATCACCCTGACTGTCTCCTCTGCCCAGCACCCTCCTCAGCCTGCAGCACGCCCTCACACCCCTGCCAGGACACCTCTGGACATTCAGTGCTGCTGCTTTTTAAATTATCCAGCACACTACACAGGACTCCCCCCTCATCAAACAGGCATTAGCCCAGCACAGGCACAGCACGAGCCGTGTCTCCACGGGGTGACGTGCTCCCTGCCAGGCAGCCACAGCCTCAGCTGTTAAAGGCTTTGCTAATGCCTTTCAAAACGCTCCTTCTGGCCCTGATAATTATTTAATAAATATTAATGAAACACTGGGCAGCTCAGCTTCCTGCACAGTGCAGTGACCCACCAGTCACCGGTGCTGGGGTGGCCTGTGGAAGGTCCCCAGGTGAACCTCCAGGCTCTGCTCCACCTCATCCTGCAGCTCAAGGACACGGGGAATATTCCCGTCACTCAGGCTGGTGAACAGCCCCAAGAGTCCAGCAATGGGCTGAAGGCACCAACGGGCACAGTCTTGGCCCCTTGGGCACTTTTGGGGGCATCCAGCGGGGACTCAGCACCAGACAAGTTCTGAGCTACCCTCCTGCCTTCCTGCATTTCAAAGGGACTTAGGCCTGGAGGTTGTCTCAGGGCTTTTGGAAGGACAAGAGCATCACCAGTGGATCCAGAAGGTGACCTGGCCCAGCACGTGTGCTTCACAAGTGACAGGACCCCTGAAGGTGTTTAAAAAACATGTGGATGTGGCCCCCGGGGACAAGGCTTAGTGGTGGACCTGGCAGTGCTGGGTTAAGGGTTGGACTCCAAGCTTTTAGAAGGCTTTTCCAACGCAATATCCACTCACTTGGACATCCTGCTGCTCCCACTCCGAGCGCCAGGGTCATGTTGTCTGGGCAGCAGCCATAGATGGTCTGGCTGCAGTGCACAACCAGGAGGGGTGGTGGGGTTGTGGCAAGGGCTGCAGAGGAAGGCAGAGGGGGACAGGTTATTTTTGGCAGGCAGGATGCTGCCGGGATGCACGGCCGAGGGATGGATGGAGCAGCAGGCAGCAATTCCCACAAAACCATGTGGATCAGGCCACGAGGTGAGGTCCCACCCTCGGCCAGGGAGAGCACAGGGCACGGAACAGGAATGATGCAGCGGGGTCAGCAAACCAGCAGGGACACAGCAAGCACTTCCTTGCTTATCCACAGGGACAGGGCACCGGGCTGGGCACCCCCAGAGCTTTGGAAGGGGCGGGGTGGCTGCCATCAGGGGACTCACCACGGCAGGCTCCTTGGCCAGTGACGTAGAGATCCTGGCGCTTCTCACACCGTGTCTTCTTCAGCTCACACTCGTTGGCGTAGGTGACACCATCAGAGCCACACACCTGCCAGGACAGCGAGGGGGAGCCACTCAGGGCAGCCCCTGGCACAGGAAGGCAGGTTCCCCATCCCGTGGGGAAGGTGCAGGGAGGCCCAAGGGGGAGAAGGGAGGGGAGGGGAGGGTGCAGGGGGGCTCACTGGGCTGCGGGGCACGGCCAGGCAGGTGAAGTCACACACGCAGCGATCGTCCTCGGCGTCCTCGTCCCACCAGCCCCCGAACTGCCGGCACCGGTCCTGCTCACACTCGCTGCCATCCCCAGAGCCAGAGCCCCCCGAGCCACACTCTGCAAAGAAGGGGTACCCTGGTGACACAGGGCTCGGCCCCTCGGTGAGGGGAGAGCAGAGGGGACGCGGCCAAAGGCCTGTCCTGGCACCAGGATGTGCCCACAGCCACACACACCCGCCCTAATTGGAGCAGACTTGAACCTCCTCAGCACAAGCAACCCCAAAATCCTGGGCCAAATATACTTGGATGCTCGGATGCCCAGCTGTCAGGGAAGATCCCTCTCTCTTGGACAAAGCAGATTCTCCCACCACTGACTGTGCTGAGCCAACACCATGAAAACTGCAAACCTTGCTTTAGCAAGCGGCCTGAAGTTTTCCTCCCCCAGCAGCAGTGCAGGAGCCAAACCAAGGCTCCTGTGGCTACCTGCAGCTCAGTCAGCAGACAGGCACGCACAGGAGGGAGGGCTGCCACTGGCCTTGGTGACAATTTAGCTCCATGCTTTGCCCACTCCCCTTCCCGCTCTCCCAAGCGCACCGTGCGCAGGGAGATCGCTGCCGCCGATGCGGAGACCGGAGCAGAGCAAGGGATGGGGTTTGGGTTTAGAAGTTCGGTTAGGGAGGTATTTTAAATACATAAAGCCTGTCCCCAGCCTGGCTGCCTCTCTGCAAGATGCTCAGAGCTCCAGCAGCAAGAGAGATGTTGCTGATTTCAAAGGCTTCTTAAAGGGGAAGGGCGGGGGGAAGGGAAACCTGGCCCTTTTTATTGAGTGATCAAAGGCTGGGATTTGGCATTACACAGAGAATTATTTAAGCTCTTCTCCCAGAGGGACAGCAACCTGAAATTCCCCAAGGAGGGCTGTGATCAAACACCATGTTATGTCTTCCTCTCTCCTTAAGCTCTGCCGTACTCTGAAGTCCCTTCCAGCCCGACTACATGTGCAACGAGCCAGGGAATCTCAGCTCACCGGAGCGGGGAGGTTTAGGTGCCTCCCCTACAATGAGTTCAGCCAGCAATAACCCACAGCTTTCCTCCAAGTGGGAAGACTCAGCAGGTTCTCAGTTTTCAGCCTGGCCAAGCAAGGTACAGCCAACCCCACAACCTTCCCTGGCCCTCAGTCAACAGCACCACGGAATGGTTTGGGTTGGAACGGACCTTAAGGGTCACCTTGTACCAAGCCCCCTGCCATGGGCCAGGATGCCACAGGATGCCACCAGGATGTCACCCACTCACGCCTGTCACAGGCCAGGCCCTCGAGCAGCCCCGGAACAGAGGGAAGCAAAGCACCAGCTGCTCCCTGCCCCAGGAATGGCTCTGTTTCCCTGGATGAGACCCGCCGGGGTGTGAAATCAAAGCAGCGACAAGTCCTTGCCCGCCCGACTGGGCTCCATCACCTCCCACATCGCTGGGTACATGGCAAAGGGGGGTGGCAGGCGGGGTGCTGGGTGGCCAGGAGTCATTGTAGGCACACAGGACCTGCTGTGCTGGGGACTCCGGGGGGTCTGACAGGGCACTGTGCCCCAGCTCCACACAGCGGGGCTCCCGTGGCAGCGGGGCACGGCAGAGCCGCTGCGCGAACCCTCCTCCCTCTCTCCCCACTTTGTGCACCTCCACCCCCCTCACACCTACCATCCTCACAGGGCCCCGTCCTGGCCACCTCAATGGTCTTCTTCTGCTGGCAGGAGGCCACGTGCAGCTCGCACTGGTTGTCGTAGGTGAGCCCGTCGGTGCCGCACACCGGGGCCGGGGGCTGGCGCTCGCAGCGCGGGCACACGCACTGCCCGCCCACACACCTGCTGCCAAAGGAGCACACCGTGCTGCCACACGACTCTGGGGACACAGGGGGGAACACAGGCAGGCGTCACAGGGGCTCTCGTGGCCGGCTGAGCAGCGTCACAGAGCTGGGGACCGCTGACGTTACTGTTTTATTCAATCGGCACAAAGGCTCCCACGGGTGCTGTGTGCCCACCCTGAGCATTCCTGACCCCGCCCATCAGCACCCACGGGTGCTGTGTGCCCACCCTGAGCATTCCTGACCCCGCCCATCAGCACCCACGGGTGCTGTGTGCCCACCCTGAGCATTCCTGACCCCGCCCATCAGCACCCACGGGTGTGGTGTCCAACAATTCTTTCCCGCACTGCTAAGAAATGCCATTTACTCTCCCGGTGTGTTCTGACTTCAGCCCACGGAGCACTGAGAGTCATCTGTCACACTCGAGCATTCTCTCCCGAATTCAGGGAGGATCTCCAGGCACCAGCTCAATCCCTGGAACACCAGACTCAGCTGGACAGGTTTTATGAGGCCCAAATCATTGCTTTTACCCGAACAGCTTTTGTCTTAATGAAGAACCCCAGCCAGGGCTTTTAATTCATTAAGAAATTAGCACAGACATTTCCCTGGGCTGGGGAGTGGGGAGGAAACACGGGAACAAAGAGGAACTAACCCCAGGGGATGGGGGGGAGGGAAAGCCGTGTGTGATCAAACAGCCCCTCAGTGCTCTTAGTTCTGGTGGTGGCCATTAACATGTTTTCAACCCCATTTCTTTGCTTGGCCCAGTGGACACTAGTCCAATTTCTCTAAAATGTGTGTGGGGGGGGCAGATACCACCTATGATGGGGAAACTAAACCAGCTGGGCGTAAAAAAAGCTGGGGACAAAACTCCTCCCGAGCCAAATGGTCAGAGCCCGCCGGGCAAGGCGGAAAGCCTCGGGCAGGGCGTGCGGGTGCCCGGCCAAGGCGGCGACCCCACGAGCCCCGGGCGGGGGCGAGAGGAGGGACACGGAGGGGACCTTAGGGGACCTTGGCAGACTCACTGCAGTCTCCCTGGGCAGCCACCAGGATGTTGGTCTGCTGGGTGCAGGCGCGGACGTGCAGCTCGCACTCGCTGCCGTAGGTGCGGCCGTCGGTGCCGCACACGGGCTGGGACGAGGGCACGCACTCCGTGGGGCACACGCAGCGCCCCGTCTCGGCCTCGCAGATGGCCCCGAACTGGCACTTCCCGCAGCGGTCTGTGAGGAGCAAGGACAAAGCCGGGAGGTTGAAACAACCCGCGAGGCGGGCGGCGTGGGCTGATCGGGGCCGGCGGATCGCGCGGGTGGGAAGGGACCGTACAAAGCCCATCTCGTTCCAGCCCCCACGCCTTCCACTAGTCCAGGTTGCTCCACCCCCCAACCCGGCCTGGAACGCTTCCAGGGACGCGGCTTGGAGCGACCTGGTGTAAGGGAAGGTGTCCCTGCCCACGGCAGGGGGTGGAATGAGATGGGCTTTAAGGTCCTGTGCAACCTGGCCTTGGACGCTCCCAGGGATGGGGCAGCCACAGCTTCTCTGGGCAACCCGTGTCAGGGCCTCCCCATCCTCACAGGGAAGAATTCCTTCCCAATCTCCCATCTAAACCTACCAATGCAGATCTAAACCCACCCAGCGCAGAAATAAAACCTCCCTGCTCCCACCTTCCCCCCAGCCGAGCCCCTGCAGCCGCAGCAGCTTTCTGGGACCAGCAGCCCCAGGGCACAGTGGAAGGGAGGGAGTGAGGGGAGGGATGTGGGAGGAGGGGAAGGCTGGGAGGCAGAAAGGCAATAACTACTTGTAAAAGCCATCAGGGCCAGGAGTAACGCGCTGAAATGTCACTGTGGCCGTGTGCTGGGAGGTGGGGGACTGTGGGGCTGAGAGTAATTATGGGGAGCAATAAATCAGCCCCAGCCCCGGGGAGGAGGAGCGGAGCCTCCCTGGCAGCCAGGCTCCCACAGGGAGAGAGCCAGCAGCATTCCCACATGGCACTGGCAGCAGGATGGGAAGAGGAGGGTGCCTGGGAAGGGGGATACCACCTTCCCCTCGTGTCTCAGGGCACCAGCAGCGCTGGGTGCAGGTGTAACATCACTGGTCACGGTGCCACCTCCCCGGCGGGACCCCCAGCCTGCTGCAGACACGCAGGGCACACGAGGGCAGGCTGGGGGCAGAGAAGGTGTTTACCTCCCTAACAACTCCCCTCTCCAAGCAGCTTTCACTCCTCGCGGGGCAGCCCAGACTCCAGCCAGCACATCTCCTGACTCCCGGGTATTTACTAATTCACGGCTTCATTTTCTCCTTCAGACAAACGCCCCTCTTTTTCTTGCCCTCCCTGCCAGTCATCTCAGGAGCAATTTGGCTCCAAGGTGGTTTCCCCTTCGTTTTCTTTCACACAGCAGCTGCTGCCTTCGCATGGGGGAGGGAAGATGCACCAACCCCCTGCTCGGTTCGTGCTGTTGGCCAGGAGGTTTCTATCTACGGCACAAATCCTGCAGCCACACACGGGCTCTGCAGGTCAGGTGAGAGGATGCTCAAGGCAGCCAACTCCTGATAGCCAGTCTGAAGGTTTGGGACAGAAAACTGTGTTTTGATAAAACCGCAATGAGCCCAGCCCTACCTGAACTGATTTTTGTCCCAGGAGAACCCAGTTAGCCAGGGCTCTGCCTGTCTGCAAACACTCCCTGACTGGCAAAGCTGGCACAGAGAGTGAGCCTGCAGATGGAAGCGCCTGAAAGAGGCTCCCCAGGGCAGTGGGCACAGCCCCAGGGCTACCAGAGCTCCAGGAGCGTCTGGACAACACTCCGAGGGACAGGGTGGGATTGTTGGGGTGTCCTGTGCAGGGCCAGGGGTTGGACTCTGGTCCTCGTGGCCCTCTTCCAAATGGGGATATTCCATGATTCTGTGCTGTGTCAGGGTCTGAGTTGTACATACAGCGTGGGTTCTTATTGGAGAAGAGGATGAACCCCCCTCACTTCATCCCGTGCCTCCGACTCTGCCACCTTCTCACCAGGGCACCCTGGGTCAGGGGGCACTGCAGGGCTGGGGTGCACAGCGGGGACAACTCACACCTGCCTCCCCCCAAGCCTTCCTCGCTGCCTCGCACCCCTGGGCGAGGAAGGCAGCGTTCAGGATGGACACTGGATCCTCTCCCACCGCCTTCCTGCTGAACCCGGAGAAACACAACCCCGTGGGCAGGGCCACCGTCTGCGCTCAAATCACTGCCTACTCCCAGTGAGGACAGAGAGGAGGAAGGAGGAGGAGGAGCAGGAGGAGGAGAAGGAAGCCCCTGAGCTTGTCTCTTACCACAGGGCCCCTTGTGCTTCACCCTGATGTCCCTCTTGAGGACGCAGGCCATGGAGTCCAGCTCGCAGGGGTTGCCGTAGGTGCGGTTGTCGGTGCCACACACGGGGTCGTAGCGGCCCTGGCACACCTGCTGGCACTCACACACGGGCTCCTGGTTCTTCACCACGCAGGTGGCCCCAAAGGTGCACTCCACGCTCAGGCAGGGGCTGGGCGTGCCCAGGTCTGCAGAGGGGACACGGAAAGGGGCACGTGGGCTCAGTCAGCTGAGCTCCCCGCCCGCCCCCGGCTCCCCCCGGGCACTGAGCACAGCGAGGCA
>VXAY01005123.1:70425-96115 GCA_013399855.1 Oxyruncus cristatus
CCCCGAGCCACAGAGCTCCTGGCCTTGGCCCCAGCCCAGCCCCTGCCCCCTTCCATGCCACCCCGACATGCCCGGCTCAGCGTCGTCCCCATGCTTGGCAGAGGTTAGGGATGGGAAGCAGGCACAAGGTCTCCTCCCTGCACGCCACGAGCGGGACCCCTGCCTCGTCTCCTCCGTGCCATCGCCATCCCAGGGACGCTCTGCCCCTGAGGAGTGGGACCAGCAGCGCTTGCAGAACCTTCAGAAGCCAAAAAGCTCAGGCGGGGATGGCTCCCTCCCCCGAGATCCACGCCCTCGGGATGCCTGTGCCCTGGACAGCTCATCCTAAGCCCAGGAAGACCTGGCTGGAGAGGACACCTGCATCTGGCTCCACCACACCACCCACGTCTCTCCTCTCCCATCCCCTCCTCAGCCCAGGGAGCTGCCGTGGGGCAGGAAGGAGGAGGAACGTCCTCACTTCAGCCCAGTCCTCGGGCACGTGGCTCCAGCAGAGCCCTGGGGCTCCCTGGGGATGGGCAAAGCCCCCTGGCACGGGCTGCAGGCTGGGCAGTAGCATACCCTCTGCCCAGCCACAGCCAAGCAGGAGGCACCTTCCCTGTGGGGATGCTCAGGGGTGGGAAGGTGAGCAACCAGCACTGAGAGTAAAGAGCAAAGGCCGTGCCCAAAGCCCTGGTACAGCTCTGGAAACGCTGGCAGGGAAAGCCCTGCGGTCCCTCCCGGTTCCCAGCCAGCTTGCTGCAGCCAGGAACGCCCCTCCAGGAATCCCCCCCACCATCCAGGAGCCAAGCCAGGCAGCTAAAAGGCAGGGGGACAGACCCAGCGCTGCCCAGCGACCCTCCTTGTGTCTCCAGACAAAGCCCCCGAGGACCTGGGGCAAGGAAAGGACACGGATTTGATCCGTGCTCAACACTGACAAGGACACAGGACAAGACACACGTGGGGAACACACAGTGCAGCCAGGAGGAGATGGAGGCAGCAGGCAGACACAGCACAGCCCCACCACCACCCGGCAGCGAGGCAGGCGCAGAGCGGAGCGTGGTGGGAAAGGTCCCTCCGGAGCCTCTGGAGTGGCACTGGGCACCTCCCCTGCCAGGACCACGGGGCGGGGGCAGGTCTGCAGGGCAAGAGCAAGGCTTGAGCCTTCAGGAGTCTGGCTGCATGCTGCCAGTCAGGGAGGAATGGCCCAGCACGGGCACAGGCACGCCCGGATCGGGGATCCGGCTCTTTGGGAAGCACCTACCAAGTCAAAACTTAGAGCCGAGGGTCTGCAAAGGAACGGGGGAGAGGGGGACAGCTCAGGCACAAGGCAGCTACTCCAACCCAGCCTCTTCAGCCGTGTGCCCGACTTCCCTGCAGCTGAGGGCTGTGTGGGCAGTCCCCACGGAGCGGGAGCAGCAGAGCTCAGCCCTGCGGCGCCGCTCGCATCAGCCCCTGCTTCCCTTCCTGAAACCCGCAATCGCGTCCCCCAAGCAGAGAGACACGAGCCTGCACGGAGAAAGTTCCTCTGATGGACACGACTACGCGAGGCGTGAAGCAAATACAGCCCCTCACCTGAAATCCAGGCTCGTGCTCCTGCCTCGGGAAGCAAAGGAGCAGCGAGCGAGAGCACAGGGAGGTGCCGGCCCCGATGGAGGATGGTGCCCTGACACTCCCTGCCCTTCTTAAGCAGGGAAACCTGCAGAGATGCAGCACATGAAGTTCCTTCACAGCCCAAATCCCAGGCTGTGAAATCTCACACGCGGCCCTGGGCACCTCCAGACGTCACTGGGGGTTTTGGCACCAGTTTTGCTGTGGGTGGATGCAACGGGGACCTACTGAGCTGTGCTGTAATCAAGACCTGCTTTGATTCCTGGCCCTTCTCCATCTTGCAGACAGAGACAGAGGAAAGCAAAAACGCTCTTTCTGCACCCTGGGAGACTCCAGGCCATGGTCCCTCACCTGCTGCCCAGCTTGGAAGTGTCCAAGGCCAGGCTGGACGGGGCTTGGAGCAAGCTGGTCTAGTGGAAGGTGTCTCTGCCCATGGCAGGGAGTGGGACTGGAGGATATTTAAGATCTGTTCCAACCCAAACCATTCCATGCTTCTCTGCAGACACCCAAGCAAGCCCCTGGGCACACTGAGCTCTCCTGCCAGCCCCAGCTCAGGATGCCCATGGAGAAGAGGCTCTGAAGCTGCCTTGTAACCCATCACACCCCATCAACCCGTGCCTGTGACACCCAGCAGGCTCCAGCACCAGCTCCACAGGGAAATATTCCGTGTGAAGAACCACTTCTGAGCACGGAGAGCTCCTCAGTGCTTCCAAAAAGGCACGTGGTACTTCTGCTGGACACCAGAGAGGAAAGCTGCGATCCCTGCAGAGCCCCTGCCCAGGGGATTGGCACAGACAAGCAGGACACACACCATGGAGAGCAAAGGGACAGGTGCCACAGTCCCAGGCAGGCAGAAACTCCGGGAAGGAGGAGGCGGGGAAGAAAGGGGGGTTAGTTGGGGGCAAAAGGAGAGGTAAGATCAACCAGGAGCAGTCCAGAGTGATGCACCAGCCCAGGAGGGGCTTGCTAAGGAGTGGGGGGCTCAACAGCACCCACCTCTGCTCCCACTCTCATGAGCCTCGAAGGGTCAAGCATCGGACAAGACCCCACTGCACTGCAAGGCATTTCCACTCCAGCAGCAAGAGTTTGGGGCGAGGGATGGGAGCAAAAGCAGGGCAACCTCTCCATCCCAGGGGCTCTCAAGCAAAACTAGAGAGGTGGGGAGCAGTGAGAAGAGGCCAGGACTGTCACTGGCCACGGAGAAGGGGGGAGAGCCGACCTCCCAGCAGAGATGTCCGGGTAGGGAGCAGAGGGTGATGCGAGGACACAACTCCTTCCTCCACACAGGCAACACTGTAAAACACAAGACACAGACGAAAAAGGAAAGAGAGAGAAAGAAGGAGGGAGAAAGAGGGGAGGGGGAGAGCAGAGAGAGGGAGGGAGGCAGGGAGGAAAAAAAAAAAAAAAAGAAGATGCAGCTACAGACACCTTCCTTCCCTCCACCTCCTGTCCACATCGACCTCAGCCCATCCCTCCTTTTTCACCTGCACCATCACGGTGCCAGAATAGAGAAGGATTAAACACAAGGCTTGGACTGTTTTGTTTGGCTTTGCCTCCTTTGCCTGGCTGCTGGAAAAGACAGCAGAGAGCCCAGAGTCTATCAGACAGGTATGTGTGGGAGATCAAAACACTGCCCATTCTAACGGGCCCTTTCATTCCCTCCCTTTCCCAGCTCATTCTCACAGCACCTCACAGTTCTCATGGATGAACTCAGCAGCACTGAGCTCACAGAAGATGCTTTCCTAAGCTGATGGGGAGCGAAAAAGCTGCCCACACCTCACGGGGGATGGCTACAGGACTGCCTGGAGCTGTCACATGGACTTTGGAATCCCAGGCTTTGGCAGACAGAGCCCCAGTTTTGATTTATTCCCCTGGATTATGAGCTTTTTCTGCTGCCATCCCACAAGGATGTGGCTCCTGAAAGCAGACGGGCACATCTGCTGTCCTCACCTGGAGGAAGAGAAGTTGGTGGGAAGCTAAAATAGATGGAGAGAGAGGAATGGCAGGTGCAGCAGGGCCGTGTCCTGCTGTCTGCTGGCCTCCCTCTATGGAACACGGTGGGAATGATGCACGGCTGACAGCAGGGTCACAAGCAGCACCAGTTCCCTGCTCATCCCAGAAATCTGGGAAGCCTCAGCCTCTGAAGCAGGCAGGGGGAAGGGTTTGTAGAGAGCCCAGAGCACCAGGGCTGCAAACAACCACCCCCCGGCCCCGCTGCTCCAGGATCCCAGCCCTGCCCGTAGGGAAAATTTGGGGAACTGACTCCTAACCATTCACCCACCAGAAACACAGGGAAATCAGGCAATCCAAAATAACAGCTGTGATTGTATTGAGTGTGATTTTGGGAGCCTGACAAACGGTTTTCAAGCAGCTGGGTCTGGCGGCATTAAAAACCTACAGCAGGAGCACAAAGCCAACAAAACAGATCCGCAACATGGGGCCTAATTCCCAAGTACTTCAGGAGGTTTAATACAGCTGATACCTTATAAAAACATCAGCTTAAAATAACAGGACACGGTTCCAGAGCTAGTAAAAACCAAATGGAGCTGAAATGAACAGCCCTTCCAACTCATACAAATCAATCCAGCGACTGCGTTTCAACATCTTTCATTTTCCGTGTGATAAATTTAAAACTGGACATTCCCAACGTCCTAGGGACCCAAAGCCCCATCCTATCACATCCTCCTGAAAAAGATCCATTGGAAAGGTCAAAAGCTTCTCCTAGGGACAAGACAAAGACATGGTGAGATCTCCAGAGAGCAGGCACGCTGGGAAGAGTTCCTTATGGAGAGTACCTGGAGCTGAGAGAAGCAGGCAGGCATGGAGGGGGGAGAGCATGGAGACTGGCACTACCCTGGGAGGAGGAATGAATGGCATGGGCTGCAGGGAGCTGCGTGGTGGTGGATGAGAGAAACCAGCTGGACATCACGGACAACAAAAAAGATTCTGCCCCGCGTTACCGAGCACATCAGACGGAGACAAGACCACGGGGGAACACACGTGCACACAACACAAGGGCTGCTGGAAGGAGAAGGAACGGGGACGTTGAAGGCCTGTTGGGACTCAAGACCGAGGAGACCCTGTGGCTTGCTAAGCGGGCACCACCCACACTCACCTGCAGCTCTCCAGCACCGCTCCCTGCGTGGCACGACGGGCACAAAGTGGCCGGCACGGGGAATTGCTGGGAGGGCACCGGCGCCCCGGCGGGCGGGGTGGGTACCGCTATTCCCGAGGGCAGCCAGTGCTTACCACAGGGTCCACTGTGCTTGACGGGGATGGCAGCCTTCTGGTGGCACTCTGCCTTCTGGCGCTCGCAGTCGTTGCCGTAGGTGCGGCTGTCGCGGGCGCAGACGGGCCGGAAGGCGCCGTCGCAGGCGATGCGGTCGCAGGAGCAGCGCGCGGAGCCGCGGCGGTTCAGGCACACCCCGTTGAACTTGCACTCGTCCCTGCACTTGTCTGGGAGCGGGGCAGGGAGGGGAGAGCACAGCACAGCACAGCTCACACCCACGCACCCGGGGGGCGGGGCGGGGGGACAGGGGAAGGGGGGACGCGGTCCCCGAGGAAGGCCCGGGATGCGAGCGCTCCGCCGGGGCACAGGGAGGGGCGGAGAGGTACTTACCCTGCTGCTGGCACTGCCCTGAACGCACCTTCTGGATCTCCAGGCCCCGGATGGCCCCCGAGCGCCCCATCACGCACTCGTTGTCGTAGGTGACGCCGTCGTCCCCGCACACGGGCTCCCTCCTCGGCGGGCAGCTCTCGGGGCGCGGCAGCAGGTCCGCCCGCCGGGTGCGGGGGGTCACCCGGCAAACGCGGTTCATGTCGTTGAGGACGCCTTTGCAGGGGTCTGTGCGCGGAGCAGGGGGGTCAGGCACCGCCATTCCCTGCCCAGGGAGGTGCTTCCCGGGCCGTGCTCCGTCCCTGGGTGGCCCCAAGAGCCCCGGGCCTTCCCCCCTGGCGCTCGGGGTGTGCTCGTCTGTTCCTTCGCACTGGGCTCTGCACACGCGGGACTCGCTTCTTACTGGGCTGCACACACACCACGGGCACGTGCCCTTTCCAAAGGGAGCACTGATGGGATGAGCTCTGCCTCTCTGCCCAGCCTCAGCTCCCTTCACTCCCCTCTGTTCCTCTCCTGACCCAGGCCAATCTCCGGAGTCCAAAGGTGCTTGGTACTCCCATCCCGCTCCTTCCACACTCCCTCCCCTCCCTGTCTTCCCAAAGCGCTGGAAGAGCCCTGAAAGCAGCCAGGGCCACAGGCTGCCAAGCCCCACAGCTCTAATCTAAGTTTAGGCTCTAATCTAGGCTTATCTGGATCCCCCTGTCTGATGAGCTGAGCTCACTTCAGCACACCAAGGACACAGGTAAAACAGGTGCCGCCCGCCCGCTAATCCCTGGGATTTTCCCCTCCTTGCCAGGCAGGCACCTGGAGAGTGCTGATTCATTGTCTGCAGTGGCAGGAGCACCACGGGATGTTCCCACCCTTTAATCCTGCTACTCTGAAATCCAGGCTGACAAGGGGAGGAAACAGCACAAACAAAGAGGGACACCCCTTTCGGCCCATGGAGAAGGCTGGCCCAGGACAGGGTCACAGCTGAATTCTTCTGCTCTGCCCATTTTAGCGTGGAAATTAAGTGGTTTGCCTGTCCCCACTCTGCCCTACCTCCAGCACATCCTCAAGCCTTACAGCAACACCCAACACGAGTCCAAATACCACTTTTTTCCCCCCAGATTTTCAGGTTCTACAGCCCAGCTGCTCAACCCAGGCTGCCTGAGCTCCTGCTGGTGCCCAGCTAAGATCACGAGGCCCTCAAGAGAGGCCCAGAGCTTATTCTCTGCCCTAGAAACCTGGAGCACCCGGCGTGACATCACCTCCTTCACACCTCGCACCCGTCCTGCCCCACTTGGAGCGGTGAAAGCACAATTCAAGCTCTTCCAGGTTTCCAGCCTGAACCCAACGCGCTCCCACACTCCTCTCCCCGGGGACAAACACTGGTCTGGCACGTGCCTTGGCTGATCTCATGGTTCTCCTTAATGAATACAGCTGCTTTTAATTACCAGTGTCCACAGCCACCACGAGCCGAAGAGGAATCCACCCTCGGAGCTCGGGACTGTTTGTGCTCCGGGATCTGTGCCTGGCAGGATGCTTTAATTAGCAGGAGCTGCCTGGGATGCTGGTGAGCAGCAGGCTCCCTGCCAAAAGCACAGCCCGGGGGGGGCTGCGGTCAGGGGAACAGCAGGAGGGGAAAGGAGGTGGCACAGATGTTGGAATTGCTCTCTAGGTCAGTGGGTCCCGAGCAGAAACAATTGCTGCGGGGGAAGCACTGGCTTGCTCTGAGTTTCAGAAGCTGTCACACGCAGGCTGATCTTTTTCTCCCCAAACCGACCCGTTTCTGCCCAAAGCAACACTTTTTTCTGTCCAAACAGACCTTTTTCTGCCCAGACTGACCTTCCTGAGCTGACAACAGCGGGAGCTCAGCCACGTTTTCCTCCCCAGCCCCTCCCGTTCCCCACCGGTTTACCCTCAGTATTCCCAGCCCAGGCGGAAACATCTTTGAAACCCTTCTCCCCCAGGCACTTAAATGCCCCGGGGAGGGGCAGAGGACTCACCACAGAGGCCATCGAACTTCTTGAAGACGTTCTCCTGCTTGTCACAGGCGTGCTTGTTGAGGTCGCACTCGCTGCGGTAGTCGCGGCCGTCGCTGCCGCACACGGGGCTCTCGGGGACGCCGCCGCAGGAGGACGGGCACACGCACTTGGCCGACTGGCCGTCGGTGGAGCGGACGCAGGTGCTGCCAAAACCGCAGGTCACCTCCGCGCAGGGGTCCTTGGAGCCTGCGGGAGGGAGCGGGGGGCGCGGCCCAGGCCGTGAGCGGGGCGGTGGTGCCCCCGCCGCGCCGCGCTCCTCCTTCCCGCGGCACAAATGACAACCCCGACGTCTCCCGGTACCACCCAGACAGCCCTACCCCTCCAAGCGCCCAGAAACACGCACAGCACCACCAGACACCCTCCCAGCAGCTGCAGGCCAGTGCCAAGTGCCTGCTCCTGAGCAGAGCTCATCCTCCACCCCCACCGCCACGATGAGTGGTGACACTTGCCCACGGGGACAGGCTGCAGGATCAGCCCCACGGCACCCAAAAGGGAGTTCCCTCCTCACCTGGCCCTTCTCCTCCCCTCTCCTCTCCTCTCTAAACCTCCGAGCCTCACCACTGCAGGCTCCCTTCCCTGCACATGCTCTCCGAGAGCCTCTTCCTCCAGCCTTGAGGGCCCTCAAGGCATCTCCTGCAAACCTTAATTAGAGGAAGAGCTCAAGGAGCAATTTCCTCGCGGACAAGGAAAGGCCAAAATTCGCCGGCATTTTTTTTTATTTTATTTTTCCTGCCTTCCCCCCCCCCTTTATTTGTCACTTTATGATTATGATTTTAAATGAATCTCTCAGTGCTCTCTCCCCTGTGCCAAGAGCCCCAGCAGGAGGCCCGGGTGTGGATTTATCACAGAGCCAGAGCTCCTCGTGAGGGAAAGGTCAAGTTAATTTACTCAGAGATGAGAAGACTGGGGCGAGGGGGAAGGGGTGTCTCATTTACACAGCTCCTTGCTCACAGCTGGTGAATGCCAGGCTGGGGAAGGGCTTTTATCAGCCCACCCAGCCTTGTGCATCAGCCAGCTCCCACTTCCAGCTGTGGCAGATGAGACCCACCCCGGGGAGGTGGGGTGGGGCAGCAGGGAGAGATGTCACACCCCCCTTCCCTGAGCAGCCTTTGGCCATCGTTTTGCCTCCTTACTACACTCTGCTGACCACCAGGGCAGAGCTGGTGATCCCTCAGTGTCCCCTCTCATCCCCCAGGACATCAGAGATGCCCAAGAGCGGGCTGTTCCTGGGGGGCTGCCATGCACCCCTCGAACAGCCTTTGGCCGCCACTTTCCCACTCTGCTGATCAGCTGGTGGTTCCCTCCATGTCCCTTCCCCTCAGACACGTCCCCATCACCCGGGACATCGCCAGTGATCATGTCAGTGAGCTCAGGACAACTCTCCCTGGACCCTCCACGGGGAGATCCCGTCCTCACTCACCGCATGGTCCCTTGCTGATGACCTTGATCCTCCTCTGCTGGTTGCACTGAGCCTTCTCCAGCTCACACTCGTTGCTGTAGGTGGAGTAATCCGAGCCACAGACAGGGGCCACCACGACAGGACACGCCGTTTTCTTGCAGACACAGGAGGCCTGGGAGGGGTCGGTGGAGCTCCTCTCACACACGGCCCCGAACCCGCACAGCATCCCCCGGCACACTGCGGGCACAGACACGGGGAGGAGGGTGAGCCACGGCCCCTCTGCCCACAGGAGGGGTCCAGAGGGATCACCCACCCGTGCCAGCCCCCTCCCTTCCCCAGCAGAGCAGCCCACACCACCCATGCTCGGGACGGGGAGTGCTACAGCCCTCAAGGGTACCCAGACTTCCAGGAGGATGCTGCAGGCACAGCAAGGTCCTTTCCTGGCTTAGGGCAAGGATTTCGCCCCCTTGGCACGTTGCCTTTTGCTGCCTGCCAGGGACCAGGGGGTTAAGCTGGGTTCTTGTCCAGGGACACCAAAGGTGACCCGTTTGGGGTGTAGGGGCAGCCAGCCACAGTTCCAGAGCCACGAGAACAAGGGTGTGCCCCGCCAGGGCTGCTGTACCCCGGGCTCCCAACTGCTGCCTGTGCCCAGCCAAGACACAGGCAACCCGATCCACGGAGCACAGAGGCCACGGGGAAGGGCAGCAGGGACTGGTGACTGAACCCTGCTGCCCTTGGGGAGTGGCCAGGGAAGGCAGAGGATGCGCCAGGCCCCTTCATTCCTCACGAGGGTAGGGAGGAAAAGGCTGGGGTACAGCACAGTCCAAAAGGAACTAACACACCCCTGGGCTCGTCTCCTCTGTGCCCCTTCTGCTTATTGTCAGCACGAACCGGAGAGAGAAAGGTCTGTCACCAGCCCTGCACCCCAGCAGGGAGGTCAAGGGCAGCAGGGAGATGCCTGGGATCCCACTGCACTGAGGAGCATCCCCAGCACTCCAGGAAGCTCTGCCCAGGCCCCCTCTGATCGAGCTGAGTCCTCCACAACACAGCCGCGAGCGTTTTCTGCTCACCAGCAAGGGAAAGGGAAGGCAAGGAATGCAGAAGGAAACGTCCTCACCTGTCTCAGTGTGGGACAGATCATCCCACGCACACACACACTGCCTGATTTACTGCTGGGTATGCAAAGCAGCCACACCACAACTCCCAAGGAGATGCAGGAATCTCTTTATCACATCCACTAATCAGAGCAGCCAGCACAGGCCAGTTCGGCATCTGAATTGCTAATGTGGCAGGAGATGTAATTCTTGGAGGCAGGGAGGGAGGGGACAGGTGTCTCCAGGCTCAGGGGGCACAGGTAAGAGGCAGAGGGAGATGCCAGAGCTTCCTGCCCCTTGGGTATGCCACAGGCACAGCCTGACACTCACAAGGTGCACTGCTGGGCAGGCAAACACCACAGAATCATGGAATATCCAGAGCTGGGAGGGACCCACAAGGATCAGAGTCCAACCCCTGGCCCTGCACAGACACCCCAACAATCCCACCCTGCCCACTCCTGGAGCTCTGGCAGCCCTGGGGCTGTGCCCACTGCCCTGGGGAGCCTCTTCAGAGACCCACCAACCTCTGGGGGAAAAACCTGACACCCAACCTAACCCTGCCCTGGCACAGCTCCAGCTGCTCCCTGCACTGGCATCACCCCCGGGCACCCCTCACCTCCCTGTGCCCACCCCCACGCTGGAAACGGAGACCGACCTACATAACGAGAGAAAAGAGAAATCATAGGAGGCAAAATAAAATGCTCAGCAGCGGCTCATTTACACTTCAATTCCCAGGCGTTGGGCTCCGACTGCCTCGAGATTCCCCGAGCTCACACGCGCGGCAACAATGCGCCACTACGGGCTAATGTCACGAAATAAAAAAGGAACTCTCTTCCTCTCCTGCCCAATATCTAAAGGCAATTCATCATTTTTATGAAGCTCTCTGGATAGTCTCTCCTGCACTTCCCGCTGCTGCTCTTTCTCCCTTTTGATTTTTTTTTTCTTTTTTTTTTTTAAATGCAGATGAGGGCGTCGAGCTGCGAGATTAGAGGGTGCAGGGGAGGCAAACTGCGGGATTCATCCCGTTCCCTCCACCCCCAGGCACAGGGCTGTGGAGCAGGGATGTACCTGTGATGCACCATCAGTCAGTCGCAGGCGAGGCTGAGATGGAGCTGCCCTGGAGCTCAGAGTGATGGAAGGGAAGGGATGGGGGATGCAGAGCCAGCCTGGAGTTCAAACCCCTTCCTGCTCGAAGAGGATGGGGAGAGGTGACCACCTGAAGCCACCTGCCCAGCTGCAGATGGGAAACCGGGGTGGGAAGGACATCCAGGGCTTTAAAGCAGATGGCAAAGACAACTCACTCCTTTCTTGAGCCCTTTCTGTTCTTGCCTCAGAGTACGGGAAAGGAACCTCACACATCCAACAAAGTCCTTCCAGGTCTGGTCCCACCCGAACTGGAGAAGGTTTTGGTAGGACCCAGTTCAGGACAGCACAAACCACTCCAAAAACCCCAATCCTAAGACCCTGGCTGCTGGTTCTGGCTGCGTTTCCTTCCCACCTGGCTCAAGCTGCCCAGGGAAGTGGCGCGATCGCCATCCCTGGAAGTGTTCAAAAAACGTGTGGATGTGGCACTTGGGGACACGGTTGAGTGCTGAACACTGTGCCGGACTCAAAGGCCTTGGAGAGCTTTTCCAACCTTAATGTTTCCCTCTTTCTATAATTCCATGCACCAACAGCACTTCTGCCTTTGGTCTCTGTGCTCCACAGTTTCCAGCCTGTGAACTGGGCAGGGAAAAAAAAAAGCTTTCAGCCCTGGACAGGACTTCAGAAGAAATGAAAACACTGCTCATGGCTTTGCCATGTCTTCTTCAAAGGCACTTTTCAAATTGTTCTTTTAGGTTTGGAGCCAAACTGGGTCCTGTCACCTTTTAAGTGATCCTCCCTCTAATTATTTCGCCTGCATATTTTAAAGGATCTCTTCATCTGAAGTGATAAAAGCAATGGTAAATGACAGAAGGGCCACAACGTGTTATCAAGTTAATTGGGTCAAGCCACATAAAGGAAACTGCTATTTTATAAGAACTGAAGTCTCAGTCTATCCTTGCCCCCAGAACTGTACTCCACAAACACTTCAGGAACACGATATGCCAGTAAGTGAGCAAAAGAGATGATATAAAAGGTATTTATTTACCTCCTGTTCCGCATCAGCTGAACGCTGTACAAGTGAGCTGTTCCAGCCCCGGTGTTTGACAGACACCTTCCCACTCCCTGCCAACGAGCTCCAGCCCTGGGAGAGCAGCTTGCAGGGTGCCTTGGAGCTGCTCTGCAAGGGATGGGGAGGAGGGGACGGCGGGGTACAACCCA
The DNA here is from genome assembly GCA_013399855.1 of Oxyruncus cristatus. Lineage (NCBI taxonomy): Eukaryota > Metazoa > Chordata > Aves > Passeriformes > Cotingidae > Oxyruncus > Oxyruncus cristatus. The sequence continues at coordinate 82,453 of VXAY01005123.1, forward strand.
AACCACCACGGGGACCCACCCCCTTCAGCGAGTTTTGGTGGTCAGGCTGAGCAGCAAAGCCAGTAAGACAAACCCCGACAACAAAGCGTGACAAGCAAATGGGTCGTCAGAGGTTTTTTCACTCCTCGACGCCTGCTCGGGGGGGCTGGAGGCTGTGCCTGCCTGATCCCAGCTGGAGAGGGCAGGTGGGATCTCTCAGGAATCATAGAATCATGGAATGCTCTGGGTTATAAGGGAGTCTAAAGGCCGCCTCATTCCAACCCCGTGCTGTGGGCAGGGACACCTTCCACTAGCCCAGGTTGCTCCAAGCCCCATCCAACCTGGCCTTGGACACTTCCAGGGATCCAGGGGCAGCCACAACCTCCCTGGGCAACCTGTGCCAGTGACTCACCACCTGCACAGAGAAGAGAATTCCTTCCTAATATCCAATCTAAATCTCTCCTCTCTTACCTAAAACCCTTTTGTCCTATCACCTGTTCGAGACTGAGCTTCAAAACTGGAAAGGGCAGCGGGGCTGTGCAGGGAGGTGAGAGCACAGCTCCAGTTAAATCATCCCAGTGCTGCAGAGACAGGCCACAGCAAGGCATTTGGCAAACAATGACAGCAGCACTTGTCTGGAGCCAAAAAAAGCTCGGAGCTGACCTTTCCCAAACCTCCTGAGCCGCCAGAGATGAGGGAAGAGAGGCAGCTCAGTGAGGTATCCATCCGAGCTGCACAGAACAAAAGGGAAGGGCTCGGGCTCATTGTCACCACGCTGAATTCCAGCCAAGCCTCTCCCTGGCTCTTAGCAGCACTGGAGCAGAAAGGGGACAATAAATAACAACAACAACAACAAGAATAACAAAGTGAGTTTCCTAGAGAGGAAGGGGAAAGCAAAGAGGTGCCGTCACAAATAACTCGAGTCCCCCCCGCGCTTCCCACCGCGGCCGAGCCAGCGGGGGTTCCATGGGTAGCTCCTCAGCCCTGGGCTGAGCCTGCACCAGCAAAAAGGCTTTGGGGAAGAGATCAAGGCTCGGGGAAAGGCCTGCCTGGGTTCAGAGCCTCGGCTCCAGATCAGGTGTGCTGTGCCCTGAGGCTCGGTGAGGATCTCCCTTCCATCCTGCAGTGACCTCCTGGTTCAGGGAAAGAGCACAAAGGGATGCTAAGGAGAGGGTTTCCTGTCTTCTGGCTCATTTGGGAAGGGGATGGGCACACCAGCCTCTCCTCTGAACAGTCCAGACAAGAGGAAGGACACTGCCACAGCCTGGAGAACAGGCCATCCAGTCCAACCCCTGGCCCTGCCCAGACACCCCAACAATCCCACCCTGTCCCTCAGAGCGTTGCCCAAACCCTCCTTGAGCAGCCTTGGGGCTGTGCCCACTGCCCTGAGGAGCCTGTTCAGTGCCCAACCACCCTCTGGACATTTCCTAACATCCAGCCTAACTCTCCTCTGGCACAGCTTTGTGCCACAAGCAAAGAAAATGGGAAAGGAGAGAGGTGACAAGGAGCCTCTGGGAGCCCATCCAGGCCACGAGCTGCTGGCAACACCAGAGCTGAGCTGCTCCTGCACAAAGAAGAACAACTACCCACGGCACCAGGCATAATGACACCAGTCCCCAAGTGCCACCCCAGCCACGACACTTCCTCAGGCAGCCCCTAATTAGCAGCAGGGATGGGGACTGGGATGCTTCATTACCAGGGAAGGCCCTGCCAAGGTGCAGCTCAGCATCTCCCCGAGCAGGTGGCTGGTGCTCCATGGGTAGCTGCCAGGGCAGATGGCACCAGCTCCACCTCCTCGTGTCCAACGGTGCCTGCAGATGCCCAGAACGGCTGGAAGGACAGCTGGGAACAGGATGGATCCACCGTGGCCAAGAGGAAGGGCAGAGCCACCCTGGGAGAGGCCATGAGCCACCCACGGCTCTGCTCCGCAGAGGGGTGCGGGAGTTGGGGTGGGGATGCAGGAGCTGGGCTGGGATGGGGATGCAGGAGCTGGGTTGGGGTGGGGATGCAGGAGCTGAGGCAGTTTAGGGATGCAGGCAGGGAGGACGATCATTGCCCTGTGCTCTCCCTGCATCCAAACCTGCAGCAGCCAAGAATTCAGGGTGCACATTGCCCTCCCCAGCCTGCACTCAGCACCCACTCCCCTCCCACCTGCCAGTTCTGGCCACGCTGCCATGTACAGCAGGTGCTTCAGTTAAGAGCTCCTGGACCAGCTTCTCAATACATCCCCATCCCAGCCTTCTTCCAAGCCTCCCTGGGTCGGGGGAGGGAGGACAAGCAGCCTCTGCTTGCAGCTCCAGAGCTTCCCAGCCTCAGCTCCCTGTCCAGTTCTGTGCCTTGATTCTCCCGCTTCCAAAACCTGCAGATCATAATCCCCAGCCCCCCCAAAGTCAGCAGGTAAGTAGCTCGGTTTAAGTAGGGATTAATAACAAGCTGGCTTCAAGTGCTCTGAGATCTTGAGGTGAGGAGCCGTAGCTAATAAGCCCCCAAGCACTCACATTAAAATGTTTCTCCAGCTTAATAACAATAATCATAAATGTAATGTTAGAAGTGCTCCTTTCCAGTGTAGAGAAAAGCTCCTGGACAGCTTGCTGATTGCTTACAGCACCCTGCCAGCTCCTCTGCACTGCCCGTCCCATGTCCCTGGCAGTGCCCAGGCACCCAGAGCAGCACTGGAGAGGGGCTCTGGTGGGCACACGGTTGGTGGGCACACTGGTCCTCCCCGCCTTGGACCAAAGCTTTCTCCTGAGCAGGGATCTTGCCGAGGCATGAGGAAGATGAGGAAGGCCCTGGACAGCCACAGAGGAGGGGGACGTTGGGAAAACAGGCAGGCAGTTCCTGCCTGCTGAAGACAGAACATTTGCCAGCCTGGACCCGCTTCAGATCCCGGGGTGGGGGGAGCCCGTCCCTTCTCCGAACGGGGCCGAGAAAAACAATCAGAAAAGCACAGTTGGAAACTTAATTACAGCTGGTGGGTAGGAGACAGGAGGGTGGGATGTGCCTGCTTCCACGGCTGAAAGTGTCACCAGCGAGAGGAAGGAGGCAGCAGAAGGGAAAGGCCACCAAGGCACGAGAGCCACACCGCCGTGCTCCAGACAGACACAGCCACAAATCCCTGCGGCCAGGGGTGCCGGCAGGAGATGGAGAGAGACACTTCCCTGGAGCCCACCAGGAAGGTCAGGGCCACCTGCACCTCTGGGACCTGAACTGCTGGCGCCGGGAGTTCACAGGAAGCGCCGGACTTGAAGAATTCACTGCCTGTGACAAACGTGCCTTTTAATCTCACGCCATTCCGTGGATTAAAAACTCTCCCTGCTTGGAAAACGGTGGGTGCTCCCCTGCTGGAGCCATTTAAAGCGTTCTGGGCCGGGAATACAAAGCAGGGAGCAGCCCCTCACGGCAGAGGGGGAAGAGCTGCGATGCTCAGACTCCTCTTCCCAAGCCCTGGCGCGGCGGCGGGCGCGGGGCTGACGTGCCCCTCTGCCCCCAACCTCCCGCCGCTCCCCGCTGCCCCCGGGGATGGGGAGGGCACTGAAGGGCTTCCCTGGGCCAAAAGGGCAGCGGGGAACGCCAGGCCCCCCGGGATGGAGTGTCAGGATGGCGAGGGCCAGCATTAATTCTGCATGAGCGCGAGGTGCCCGTTGCCATGGAGAGGGTTCGGCTGCCGCTGCAGCCCCTGTGCACGGCGGCTCCTCCGCCCGAGCCCACCCTCCCTGCCATCAATATTAATTGCATCAGCCAGGGCTCGCTCGGTGAGGGAGAAGGAGCTGCCTGCCCTGCCCCGAGGGCCAGGAGAGCCACGGGTAGGAAGGGGGGCAGAGCGTCCACCCCCGTGGTCCCCGAAAGCAGCCCCAGCCCTGCCGGGGCAGACACACGCAGAGCCCTCAGGCCGTGTGTCAGCAACACCACACTGCTTCTCCCAGGCACTCCTGCTCACAGCCCTGCCCCTGGCACGGCCAGAGCAGCGGCAGGGACACGCTGGCCCCGAGGCCTCGAGCCCCCTCATCAGCCCTGGGCACGTCACAGAGTCACAGAATGGGGCTTAAGGTCCCTTCCAACCCAAACTATCTCGTTCCAACTCCCTGCACTGGGCAGAGACACCTTCCACTAGCCCAGGTTGCTCCAAGCCCAGTCCAGCCTGGCCATGGATACATCCAGGGGATGGGGCAGCCACAGCTTCTCTGGGCAACCTGTGCCAGGGCCTCCCCACCCTCACAGGGAAGGATTTCTTCTTAGTACCCAATCTAAACCTCCTCTCTGTCAGTATGAAGCCATTCCCCCTTGTCCTGGCGCTCCAGGTCTCTCTCCATCTTTCTTGTAGCTCCCTCAGGTCCTGGAAGGCCACAATCAGGTCTCCCTGAAGCCTTCTCTTCTCCAGGCTGAACAATCCCAATTCTCTCAGCCTTCCCTCAAAGGAGAGGTGCTCCATCAACTAATCAACTTGGTGGCCTCCTCTGGACTCGCTCCAACAGCTCCACGTCCTTCCTTATTTCCAGTTCAGCCATGACACTGAGCTACCCTGTAGTGGCCCCCAAAGCTTCAAGAACCTCTCTGGAATAAGTCCCCAAAACCACCTAAAGTTCTCCAGGTTCTAAGGCTGGGAGGTCCTTCAGGAACCGAGAGGATGGCAGGCATCCACTCTGGGACACTCTCAGCTCCCCAAGGATCCTGCTGGCACAGCTCTACACGCGACAGAGAGCCCAAAAACCAGGGATCTCCTCCCGGGAGCGGCCCCAAACACACTCCATGCTCCTGTATCACACGGGGAAGCCCAGAAAACGTGGTGGGTCAGCAGCCACGACCTTTCCACAGCCCAGCTGCTCAAAAAAAAAAAGAAAATAAAAATCCATGTTTCCAAAAGCCACCGGCTCTGAAACACACCCTGAGAACAGGAGAAGCCATCGCTGCATCTCATCCCAACGCAGTCCAAGGCAGACAAAGGAGGAGCAGGAGGCAAACTGACTGCACAGGCTGTAATTGGGAGCCAGGAGGGGTGGGCAGCAGGGAAAAAAAGTTGATCCGTGGCAAGATCCGAAAGGCAAATTCACGACGGGAGCGGGCGCGGGGAAGGAGAAGGGAGGAGCTGGAAGCATCCCCATGTTCCGGGGTCTAAACCGTCAAATTCACTCTTGCAAATCAAACGTCGTCTAAAAGGACTCTCATAAATGTGTCAGGAGCCCCTGTGGGAGCAGCCCTGGGCAGATTGTCACGGCTCCCAGTCACTGAAGGATTCGTCGGCCCCCACTGGGCACGGGGACACTCTGGATGCACACTCCACACACGGGATGTGAGCCAGCAGCCAGCCTGGTCAGCAGGCTCCTGCACACCCCAGCACACACACAGACCCCCCAAAACCCACCACGGAGCACGAGCCAAGAGCAGGGACCTGCCCATGGAGGGAGGGAGGGAAGGATGGGAAAAAAAATACCCGGGAGGTTTTAACCTGCTCCCACCTGCCTGCTGAGCAAAACTGTGTTTACAATGTGGGGAGATTAGAGATCCTGGAGAGGGAAGGGGGGCTGCAGCAGCCCCTGGATGCCTGAGGGGAAGCACAGCTCCTCCCCAGCTGCAGCAGGTCCAACACCAGCCCTCGGCAGAGCCACCACACCGTCCTTGGCCAACCTTTCCCGGGCTGCCAGTGCCCTGCAAGGTCCACTGCTGCTCTGTGCAGGGAGATTTCTTGTCCCCTGGGTGCCTCAGCCAGCTTTGTGCCTCCTGGTGTCCTTTCTCTTCCTCTGTGCTTCACACAAAGTATTAACCAGAGCAGCTGCATCCCAGAAGGACAGTCCTGGGAGACGTGAGGAAGAGAGCGAGGCAAGCTGCGGGATCCAACCTTAGCAAGGGCCCAATCCAGGGAAAAACAGGTCCACCTTAGCAGTTCTGCCATCTACTCCTCCTCTCCCACTCAAACCACGTAACATGAAAGTGCACAAATTGATCCCCAGGAGAAAGCTCAAACCTCGCTGTAGATGGAGAAGAAAATGCTCTCAAGAGATCAAAAGTGGTGCTCTAATAACTGCTGCACCTCATCTCCCCCTCTGCTTTTGAAGAGCTATGTTTAGCACCTCTCCCCTCCCCAGAGCAACCCCCAAGCAGCCCGAGATGGTTTGGCTGGAGCTCCACCGTGAGCTGTGGGGCTCAGGGAGGGGGCAAATCCAGGCAGGGAAAGCCGGGCTGGGATAAGGAATGAGTGAGTGGGATGCAGCCCCCACTGCCGGCTCCCGAGCTGTCGCCTCGCTGCTGTAGGATGGGAGCATGGGCAGGAGACAAGGAAAGGGAAGCCAAAAACGTAATGGAACCACGGCAGCTTCACTGCTGGGCCCTCCCAGGGGGTGGCTGGCTTCACCATGGAGGCAGGGGTGGCCCAGGATCCTGGGAAAGGGAGCGCCCTGCATCGCCCCCCACCCCGAGCAGGAGGTCGCCGTTCAGGCTGTGCCGCAGCGGGGCCTTAGAGGAGGAGTAGGCACCGTGTAATTAAAAGTGAGCAGCTGCTCACAAAATGAGCAGCCAGGTACAAAAATTTCACCTTGTGCAGAAAGAGAGAGAGAGAGAAAGAGAGAGAGAAGGAGAGGCAGTGATTTTTTTCCCCGTTCTGTGATGTGTGACAGACTCCCCGGCACGCTCCGACGCTCCCGATCCCTCCTGGCTCAGCACCGCCCCAGCCGCCCACCAGCTGGCACAGCCAGAGGGGCAGGAACCCCACCGACACTCGGGGCTGGAGCCAGGAAGGGTCGGGATCTGCCCGTCTCCCTCGGGATGGGCTGTCCCGGCGCCCCGACAGGCGCTGGGGCGGGGGGGTGCGAACCCTTCCCTGCTCCCCGCACGCGTCAGGGCGAGCAGGGGATGGGAAAGGCACGGATGCAGAAGGGAGAGCGTGGGGAGGGGCTGCAAAATGCACCTGTGGGCAGCCAAAAAAAAAAAAAAAANNNAAAAAAAAAAAACAACAAAACAAGCCAGATCTGCTGCACCTCCCCACTGCACTCACTGAGATCGGCCCCACCACAAAGCCAGCGCTTTGGAACTCATTCTGTGGCATCCAGGCTTTGTGTTGGCTTGTGGCACGAGAGAAACAGGCTGGGAGCAGCAGCCAGAGCCAGCAGGATATTCCAGCGCCCCGGCACACAAAGGGAATGAGATTGAAGAGCCTGTGCTTTATTTTAAGTTCTATTTTCATGCCTCTTTCCCAGGGCTGCCAAGCCCCCCTCCTCCCCGTCCCCACCGGGCAGACACAGAGCTGTGCCTGCAAAAGTGAGACACCAAGGGCCCAAGGCTGTCTCCCTGTCTTTTCTCCCTGTATTTTCAGCAGCAGGAAGAGGTTATGGACAGGACAAATGTGTCCTGAGGTGGGGGCCAGCCCCAGCCCTCAGCACACGCGGAGTCATGGAATGGTCTGGCTGGGAAGGGACCTTAAAGCCCATCCCATTCCAGCCCCTGCCACGGGCAGGGACACCTTCCACCAGCCCAGGCTGCTCCAAGCTGGCCTTGGACACTTCCAGGGGTGGGGAGGGCATGGCAGGCAAGGGGAGGGCAGCACCTTACACGACCTGTGAGCCCAAGGCAATTCTTGCCTCTAGCAGCAGGAAAAAGGTGGCAGGAAGAGAAGGATAACAAGGATCCGACCCCGAGAGCCTGGCACCTCATCCTATGGATGCCCCTCGCCCTCCCTGAGCAGCCAGCCCAGCCCTCCCCAGGGCTCAGAGGGGGTTTATTGTCCTCCCTGCAAACAGGCACAGCAATCCTGCCTCCCAGCCACCGAGGGACGCTGCAAGCACTCAGAGAGCGAAGGGCTCTGCCAGAACGAGGAGCTGGCGGGGAGGAGGAACCCTCCAAATCCTCCTCCCCCCACCACACCGCTTCCTTCCCCCCTCGGGGGACGGGGGAAGGCAGAGCCCACCCTGCCTGCCCCCCTGCCCACACCTGCCAGCCCCCTCCTCCTGCCCTGGGGTGGGGTGGCAGCTGAGCCAACACCCGCCCCCTCTCCCGCTCCGCTCGTGGATGCTCCAGCAGCGAGGAAGGAGAGGAATTATCCCAGAGGAATCATCCCAGAGGAATTATCCCGCTCGGACGCCCCAGGCCAGTCCCTCAGCCGGGGGCCAGGCAGCAGCCTTCACGGAGCCCTGCATTTAAGTCAGCCAGGCCCTAAGACCCTAGCGAGCCTAATAATCCCCTGCCCAGGCACGGGAACGCCAGAGGCACTTGGGAGATCTGGGAGAAAGCAGCGAGTTAACGGCGTTAATGGCCTTGTTTCCAAACCAGGCAGAGACCACTCCATAAATCAATGTGTGGCTGACGAGTTTTCTGCTGTAGGAATCGGAATTGGAAGAGGAGGAAGAGGTAAATAGCACACAGATCAGAGAAGCATCCATGGAATAACCCAAGTTGGAAGGGACCCACAAGGACCACGGAGTCCAACAGGGCACCCCAACGATCCCACCGCGTGTCTCTGGGCGTTATCCAAACGCTCCTTGAGCTCTGGCAGCCCTGGGGCCGTGATCACTGCCCTGAGGAGCCTGTTCCAGTGCCTGGGGTGAAGAACCTAATCCTAATATCCAACCTAAACCTCCCCTGACACAGCTAATGCTAATCACAGACACCTCCCTGCTGGCTGGCAAAGTCTGTCACCTCCAGCACCACTGGGGCACCGGGGCAGCGACAGGGACTTGACAGAAGAGATGCCCAAGGTGTAAAAAGCCTCTTCCTTCACCCAAAAACTGAGCTCTGACTTGGCCAGGACAGACAACGGTTGTGTCCAGCTCTGCAGCACCGTTAGGAAGGGGAAAGGAGCGCAGCAAACCTCCCAGCAGCAGGGTTTGCAGGCAGAACTCCCGAGCTGTGGATCCTCAGCTGGCACAGATCCGCTGGCTCACGGGGCAAGGAGGGGACCCCAGTGCTCAGCAGAGCTGTGCAGGCTTGGGGAAGGTGAGGGTCTGGCCCAGAAGATAAAGAGGTGACAATCAGGGAGCCCAGGAGAAGAAAGCAAAAGGGCCCTGCTGGGCTTGACGGTGGCACTGTCACCCCTGTGCTGGGCACAGCCCATCCCAGAGCACTCCCTGCCTGCCTCAGCCTCTCACCTGCTGCCTCTGTCACACCAACAGGTCCTGCCTGGGGAAAGGGAGATGGTCCTGCCCGTCCCTCTCAGATGCAGCTGGTTAAGGGGAGAAGGGCTCAGTGGCTCCCCAAAGGGCCAGGCCAGCCAGGCACAGCTCCTGCTAACACAGCACCCCGTCTCACCAAAGCCTCCCTGGGAGCAAACTTAGGACAGGGATGGTCCTCAGCAAACCCCAGCCAGATCCTGCCATTTCACAAGCACAACCCTGTCAGAGCCAGCAAACAACACATGGGACCAGAGCCACAGCTCCAGCCCAGCCACGAAACAGAGCACAGCCAGTCCCTCCAGCACAGCAGAACCAGCAAGAACCAGCCCCTTCACCCCAAGAGGGACCCTCTTCCCATATGCCCCCTGTGCCCAAAAACACGTCCCAAGGACCACACAAGGCATTTACACCCTACGGGACTTGCAATGGAGCTGCCTCCGCTGGCAGCCTCCCAAGGGTGGTAGTTTTCCATCTCCTGTGGGGGACCAGGGATCTTCTTGGAGTATGTCATCTGGATGGGCTGGGCTGTTAGTATTTTGGAGCCCTGAGCTAGGAGTTACACCTACGTGAGTTTTTATTTTGGCTTTAGATGTCTCCTCTGGTCCAATTATAGATTAATCACATTTTATCTCGCATCCGTTTCTCCCCCGCCTCCCTCCCCACCCCCACCAGAGAAAGGCAAGAAAAAGAAACAAACAGGTTATTAATTGGCTGCTGGTTTTCTGCCGGGTTCTTATCTCTGCACGTGAAGCTGGGGAGGCTGGGGAAGGGGGCTCAAGAGCCTGCCAGGGAAGGCAGGGCACTTTAAGCCTGGTTTTCTGAGGAAACAAAGCTCCTGTGATGACATTATCTTAGCCTGGGCTTGCCTGCCTGCATCCAGCAGCCTTTAAAGCCACCGGCTGATAAAAGCCCGGCCTCAAAAAAAAAAACCAAAAAACCCAAGTTCCTCCAGATCTGTGAAATCAGAGGGTTTTAGCAAGCCCTGAGCAGTAATGTGAGGTGTTGGTGAGAACATTGCTCACGAATCCGTAGGGGAGAGGCAATCCACGGGCAAGGATCACAGGTCCAGGGAAAATGCAGGTCCCCAGGAAACCCAGGCGCTGTCCCACCTGCTCTGCCAGGGAAGGACCCTTCCCAGCCCTTCCACCATAGTCAGCCAGGAACCCCTCTGTAGAAAAAGGGTTGCTGTGCTTCCAGGGAGCAAGGGGGGGACATCACTCTGTCCTCTCCTCATCCCGGAGGGATGATCCCGCATCCCTCGGCAGGGCCAAGGCCGCGATGCAGGACTGCTGCAGGCACGGAGAGCAGCCAGGCAGCTGCAAAAATAGATCAGTGGGTCAGGAGACACTTCTCCCCCAGCAGCTGCAGGAGGCAGGAGAGGCTCAACCTGCCCTCAAGCGCGTCCCAGCCCCAGGGCTGTGAGCTGTACTCACCATCTCGCGGCGTCGGCGGCGTCTGAGTGAAGTAACTGTTGGGCTTGTCTGCAAAGAAACAAAAAACAGGGGGCTGTCAGCAGGTCCCTTGGATGCTCTCTCCTCCTCCTCCTCCTCCTCCCCCCAGACCTCTGTCCACAGCTTCTGGACCAGCATTTCATCCCTTCCACGTGCCCTTCCCAAACGGGTTCGACTCCCAGGAACGCTCCCAGGAACACCCAGAGAGAAGGGAGCAGCAGGAACGGGATCCAGGAGCCCCCGCTCTCCCACTGGTATCGATGGAGCATCTCTGGCGTGGGATCTGGGAGCAGCCCTCTGTGCCTGGCAGGGCTGGGGCTCGTCTCAGCCTGTCCTGTGCCCCCTCACAGGGGCTGCGATGCCAACCCTGCTGCGTCTGCCCTCGCACACACCCGGGCACGGACCCACCAGCTCGTGTGGGCCGAGCAGGGCAGCTCTGGGGAACGCTGCACCCTCCAGAAAGTGGGGGAAAGGGGTAGCCTGGGGCAGCAGAAGGTGAACCATGGGCACCACTGTAGGTCCCAGAGGAAGGTGGCACAGCCTCCTTCCCTTCTACGTCCGGGGAGCCCCCGACTAAGCAGAGGGGTGAGAAAGATTCCACTCAGATCTCCACAGACCCTCCCCTCCTGGGTGAGGAACACCTTAAACCCAGTGTCCAACTGGGCCCTGCTCTCTATCAGGGATGTGCACAGGGCAGCAAAGCCAGGCAGTGGCAGAGGTGGCACCGCTCTCACGCTCTGTCAGCCAGGCCTGGCTCCTGCCAGTCTTTTCAAATGCATCCATGTGTTTCACACAGCGTTTTCCCAAACAACACTCCCCTCCAGGGGAAGCAGCGCATCCCAAAGCCAGGCTGGAGGATTTGCCTGCCCTCTAAAGGCTTTTCTCACAGCAGGTGTTTGGCACTTTCCAGCATCAAGGAGGTCAAAGACACCGCTGCATGATGGAATACTCCTCCACAGGCTGTGCCTAGGGAAAGATGAGCACCTGTGCAAGGATGAGGTAACAGAGCACAGCAGCAATACGTGGATATATCCACGCCCAAATGTGGGATCTACTCAGCCACAGCAGGGATCAGATTAACCATCCAACCTCGGGGGAAACTCCCCCATCTTGCCCCAAACCCTCTGTTGATTCCTCAGAGCAAGAGAGCAAGGGAGCCTGGGAGACACATTCCCCCCTCTGCATAGCGACAGGGCTCCAGGGTCCAGCCTGGAACGAGGGAGCAGCAGCCCTTGGCCAGGGCAGGACTCCCAGGAGCCCACCTTTGCCCCTCACCTCCCACCCGCCCTGCCGAGATCCCCCTACCCCACAAACTGGGCTGCCCGCCTCCCCCCAGGGCATCCCCCGCACTCAAGCAGCACATCGGGACAGTATTCTGGGGACGGGACGCGGCACAGCGAGGGTGCCGGCACAGCCGAGGGCGCCGTGCAGGGTGGGAGCGGGGCCGGCCCACGCACACCCGCCCTCCCAGCTCCGCTCCGCCGTTCCGGGCCAACATCACGTCAGGGAAAAGCGGGGCAGAGCTGCGGAGCTGTCACCGCCCTGGATCCTCCCCGGGCAGCAGCAGCAGCAGGCAAGTGATGAGCTCCCGGGTGAAGCCCAGCTGGCAGCCCCGGCTGACCCGAGTCCTGCCTGTCCCTCCCCGGCCTCCCGCACGCCCCGGGGACACCTACAGTTATTGAGGAAGAGCAGCACGGCGAATCCCAGCGTGGAGGTGGCCAGGAGGATGAGGCAGATGTTGCAGGGGATCATGAAGTACCGCACCACCAAGGAGACCTTGTGCTGGTACAGCCGGTCCCGCTCCAGGGCCCCCGGCGCCATGGGGTACTGGCAGGCTGTCATGCTGGGCCACCACGCTCAGCCCACCGTCCATCCATCCACGGCACGGCAGCCACGAGGCTCACATGGACCCCTCTTCCCTCCCCTCCCCAGCCGTCTTCGGGAAAGCCTAAGTTTTCCCAGAGGTTCCCATCTCGGCTCGCAGGAGGGCAGGGCGGGCTGGGGGGCACCTTCAGGGGCAGGAGTTTGTCCCCACAGCTGCCATATCCCAGAGGCACAGCCTGGGGTGAGGTCCGAGCCCGCTCCAGAGGGACGCGCGCCGCTCCCGTGCTCAGCAATCCCTCTGCCAGCCCGGAAGGTGTCAATCCACACCTGCCTGCAGAAAGCAAACAACAACCCCAGCGCTGAGAGAGCTCAAGTTCCACGGCCAAGCCCACCGGGACGGGGACGAGCTGCTGCCGGTGTGGGAACGGCACCGACAGGCGCTGGCTCTCGGGAGCAGGGCTGGGACAGGGACAAGGTGTCAGCACGGGACCCCTCTCCTCAGGTTCGCAGCATCCGGAAAATCCATATCCTCTGGGAAGGGGTCTGACCACTCCGGCAGCCGCCTCTCAGCTCTCAGATCCTCACTCCAGAAACACGGAGCTTCCCCCGCTGTCCGCGCTCTCCTCCGGGACAGGCGCTCCCAACCTCCAGCAGCCTCCGACCCCTCCGCGGGTCCTCGCAGCCAAAAATTCCGGGAGCGGCAGCCCAAGATCCCGGGAGCAGAAGCCCAAAAGGCGCCGCTCAGTTGTCCCACGCTCCGGCCGAAGGCAGACGCTCCCTTTCCCACGCCAAGGCTCCTCTCACAGCCGCGGCACATCTATGCCCGCTCCGCTCCGCGCTCCTCCCGGCCAGCCGGCGCTCCTCCGCCGGCTCCCAGGCACCTTCCCAACCCTCCGGCGAGCAGCAAGGGGCCACAGCCCTTCTCGGCCCCCTCGGCACGGGCACCCTCCCCGGAGGGGGCCGGCTCCGCGCCTCACGCCGCTGGGACATGCCAGCCCTTCCCGGAGAGATCCCGGCTCCGCGTGGAGCCCGGCATGGAGCGGCGCTGGGCGGGGGGGAAGCGGCGGGAGCTGCCTGGGCGGGCGGGTGGCTGAATGGGTGGGTGGATGAGGGGATGGATCCCCTAATCCCGGCGGTCCCCGCCCGCCCCACGCGCGGGGAAGGGGCCGCGCAGCATCAAGACAACGGAGCGCACCCGGAGCGCCCGCCCCGCGCCCCGGAGCCTCCCCGCCCGTGTCCTCCCCTCCCCTCCTTCCCTCCCTCCGCCCCTCGGCTCGACCCCGGCAAGGGGAGGCGGCGGGGACGCACCGAGCC
>VXAY01005123.1:96262-111953 GCA_013399855.1 Oxyruncus cristatus
GCACACGCGTGGGCAGGGCGGGGGCACAGCCCTCCGCCCCGACCGGCCCCTCCCCTCCCGGTTGCCCCGGGGCGAGTCCCGGAGGGCAGGGGGTGAGAGGGTGGGAGGGTGGAAGGGGGTGAGCCCGTCTCCCCGCCCCAGCCCGCCCACTCGAGATGCTGAGAGGCGGAGAAACCGCTCACGCCTCCCCCCCCCACAACCCACCCAGCATCGCCCACCGCGGAGAGACCCGCAGGGAGAGCAGAGCAAAGAGCAGGGGAACGCCCGGTTACCTTTTTTGAGGACAGGGGTTGTGGAGGGAGGGGGGCAGACCGGCACGGACTGGGGGCAAACAAGCAGCCGGGGAGCAGGACCCAACTGTAGGGACCTCCCTGGGTCCGTGCTGGCACTGCCAGAGAGCACAGAGGGGAGAGAAGAGGTGCCAGGACACAGATACCCTCCGTGCTGCTCCCTACCCGCCTGCTCCTGTGCCCTCCTCCTGCTTCCCTGGGGCAGGATGCTGCCAGCAAGGCTGGGAAAGGTGCCACGGGGACAGCTGGGCTGAGAGCCAGAGGGAGGTCAGGGCCAAGAGCCTGCTGGAGTGAAGGCCCAACCACGGAACGAGAGCCCTGCTGCAGCCTGAGCAGCCCCTGGAGCCCACATGACAAGTCCCAGGCTCCCAGGAGCTCCACTCCATCCCTGCTCTCCACCCAGGTGGAGGCTCCGGCGAGACAGCATTCCCAGGAAAACACACAGCGCCCAGCAAGCCTGGCACCCCTGCCCCCTGCCCTTGGTACCCCACATTTTGGGCACCACGACCTGCCACCCCATTTCTAAGCCACCACAGCCCCTACTAAACAGGGCTGAGCTCTTCCCCACCACGCAGGAAGACAGCAGCTCTGGAGGGCACAAAAAAACCCGGCAAGAGGAAGGGCCTCGGGTCACAGAGCCACCTGAACACAGCCTCAGCTGACTCTACACAGCCCTGCCGTTCCAGAGGCTGCTTTATCATCCAAGCCAGGGGACAGGAGGGCTCTTGTGGTCTCCCCTGTCCCTCAGGTGCTGGGGAGGGGCTCCCTGTATCCAGCTGTGTCATGTGCAAGGCCAGGAGAGATCATCAAACACCCATCCTGTGCTCAGAGGGCAAGATGAACGCTGTGGAGACCTGGCGCTGGGTAACCCCACCGTGGCCAAACTGGGAAGTCCGTTGCAGAGGAGCTGCTTCAGGTTCCTCCTGTCTCCACGTGCTCAGCGTGGAGCAGCTTCCTCCTGGCCACAGCAGCAGCCACCACACCGACCCGGGGCCTTCTCCTCTCCCACTCGGGATGTCTGGGTGCTGTGGCTCCCTCCAGGCAGCTACAGGTCTGCAGGGGCTGCCCAGCAGCATTCCTGCTGCCCACTCCTCCCAAAAACAGCAACCTGAGACAGAAGAACACACCCCTCGCCAGCTGCAGGCCCCCCTCCCAGCCCTGCCTCCTCCTCCCTCCTTCCCTCCCCTTGGCAATCCGCCTGGAGCCCGAGGGACACAAGCACCAAAGGATCCCCACGGGGAGGTGTGGAGGAGGCTGGGCGGTCCTTCAGTGGGGCATCTCAGGCACCACAGGCCGGCAGGTCCTGGGGTCGGCACGGGCACGGGCTGCCCCACAGCGGGACCACGAAGCCACGCTGCTCCTCTCCGTGGGCTGGGAGCACCCCGGGGTGGGGTGGAATCCAAGCCACGTCCCAGAGATTTCTCCTCTTTTAAACCTGCATCGCTCCCTCCTCTCCCTGGGCACTCCAGAACATGATCCCAGCTTGCTGCATCCCAACCACCCAGCCAGGAGAGCCCACAGGAGCAGGGGGCTGATGGCCCTGTGTCCAGGGGGGAAGGCACATCGTTGGGCACCCTGGGACACGTTCTCCTCAGACACACACACAGGCTGGGAAGAGCCTCTGAGAGCCCCAAGTGCTACGAGAGGGCTCAGCAGGACACACTCTGCCAGGCTGTCTCTGCCAAGCAGAACCCTGCTGGGAACCACCTCAGGAGCCCCCTCAAGAGCCAAGCCCTCTGCCAGGGAGAGGGTGGAGCCCCCAGCACGGTATTTTTTCCCCTGAAGCATAAACTCAAGTCCCTGTTGCCGGTGCCCCGTTCCTGATTCCCTCCTCAGCCACCGCAGCCCCGCAGGAACTTCTGGAGCATCACACAAGAAGCCAAGAGCTTCCCAAAAAGACCCAAAAAATGAGCAGAGTGCCCTGGTCTTCTTCTCGATGTGTGGCCGCTTGGCCTGGTCCTGCCTCCTTCCACCGTGTCCTGGGACACAGGTGCCAAAGCCCTGCCCGATGCCTCCACCAGGGCACTGGCCCAGCAGCATCCCTTTTCCCTCCTGGCCCACTCCACGTCCTTCCCCTCCCCGGGTGGGGCTTCACAGCCACGAAGTCCCAGCACACTGCAGGCCAAGGCCAGAGGCTTGGCTTTGAACACTCCCCCAAAGGGAAGCGAGGGCATTTGCATCCTCCCCGCGCGTGTTTTCACATGCAAATCAACCGCCGCACAGTCCTCCCTTTCTTCCCAGGTCTGCCAGGGCTCTGTCCCCTCCAGCCCTTTGGGGGCCACTTTTAGGGGCGGCCCTGCCTGGGATCTGAACAGCCTTTGTGTCCCGGGGGGAGGCAGGTTCAAACTCCAGCAGGGACAGAGCGGCTCATCACCCTTGTGACAAACTCCTGGGTGAGACTCCATGAGCAGAGGAGCCATTTGCAACCGGGGAGACATCACCCTTGCCTGGGCCATCCATGTGGGATGTTCCCCAGAGCTGGCTGCACACACCCTGCACAGCTGCCACGCCCTCACCATGTCCTCTGGTGCCAGGGACACCCCACCTGCCCCCTCTGCCCACTGTGCCCACCACACACACTCAGCCCTTCCCTTCACACCCCACCCCGTGCCCTTCAGGCAGGAAGGACCGGGCAGGACAATCCAGCAAGACCTGGCAAGGCAAAAGAACACATAAACCCCACCTTTGCTTCCCAAGTGACCCCAAGACAGCTTGGCCCCCCACCCCGGCCCCCAGTACCACTACATCTGTCCCTGTCCATACTGGGATGGAATAGCCCCGGGCACAGGGGATTCATCCCTTATCCCTCAGTCCTGCTCCCACCAGCCCCACTCTGACAACACTGCACATCTGCCCCAACAGCCTCTCTCCCCTTCCTCCTCCTCCTCCTCCTCCTGCTCCTCAGGACTGGCAGCAGCCTGGCTGAGGCTGCAGGTGCCCAGAGGATGCTCATCCCCAGCAGGGAGCGAGAGGCAGAAAGTCACCACATCTGCCAGGAGAGCAGAGGGAGGGACGAGGGACTGCCGGCCAATTTACCGCTCACCCGCAGCTGCCAGAGGCAAGAAAACATCCTGCTGGAGCTAATCCACGTCGCCCCCCGCCCGGTTTTCCGACTGGAAGCGTTCAGTGCATTAAGGGCCCCGCGTGGTCACCAGGCAGCTCCAAGCTGGTGCTGTTAATGGGTTTATTTCTGGGCTTCCCCGGCGAGGATGCGGTCGCTGGTGCCAAAAACGCAGCGGACGGGCAGGAGGGGCTGGGTGCAGCTGGCTGAGGGCAGCGGGGCGGGATGGTGGGTCCGTCCTCTCGTTTCTGAAGCGCAGAGCTGGCAGGGCACAGCAGCAGGACGTGCCCTGCATCCCCGACCTCAGGCCTGGGGGGGGGCTCACGGGTGCCTCACGGGACCGGTTTCCTTGGGAAGGGGTAACACCAGCGGGAGGCACGGCCTGATCTCGCTTCGCCTCCCCCCCGTTTCTGCCTCCCGGGTGCCACAGGGCAGCCTGAAACACCCGAAAGCAGAGCCACTTTGGGAGCTGGCTGACAGCTGCCACTCAGCGCCGGGCGGGAGCCCCCAGCTCCTGCTGTTGCCAGGCTGATTCCCCCCACCCCCGGCTCCCTTCTCGCTAATCCTGTTTGGCAGGGAGCTAATTGGGCTTTATCTGACAGCACCCAATGCCTGGAGAGCCATTTTGTGCTTCCTCGGGGAGAGGAGAAGAGGAGGAGGAGGAGGAGGGAGCCTGCAGAAGGCGTTTGCACGTTCTGCCTTCCCCATCCCCTCCTGCAGTTTTACAGGCTAATTACCAGCATTACGGAGAAAGGAGGGGGGGGAGCGGGGATTTTAATTATTTCATTTAACACTTGGCAGGACCCAGCTTGACTCCTGCTGAGCAGCACTCGGAAATTTAAGAGCTTTTAAAGCCTCTCAATGGGAGACGGAGGGAGCGGGTGCGGGGGGATTCGGGGCTGGGGTGGCCCGGCGTGTGTGCTGGGAGAGAAAGGGATGTTAATTCACACCATGCCCAATAAACAGCCGTGCCAGGGAGTGCTGGATAAGGGCTGCCTCTTCTGAAGAGGGGGGGGATGTTTTCACCACTTAACAACTTTGTCCTGAAACAAACCCTTCCCGCAGCAGGCAGCAGCACCTCCCAGACATCCTTAGGGACGCCTGGGGATGGAATGGGCCACACGTGTGTGCCCAGGGGCTACAGGTCACCCTCTCCCAGCACAGCAGGCCCTTCTCCAAGCTGGGGGGCTGCCCACCACTGCCTGTGCTCAAGCTCCACTGCCACTGCCAGGCAGCCCCTCTGTCAGCAGGTGTGTCCCCCAGGAGCACCCCAAAAAGCCCACCCTTGACCTGGGACTAGCTCAGTTGCTTAGAGCCCGGTGCTAATAATGCCAAGGTTGTGGGTTCAATCCCTGTATGGGCCATTAATGACCCTTGGGGGGTCCCTCCAGAGTGTTCTGTGATCCTCTCTCCCACCCGGCTCCTCGTGTGCAACGACGGGGGTTATGATGCCTCTGCCTCTCCCCTTGAAAAATAAAAATTAAAGCAAGGTTTGCACATGGAACTCGGTGTCTGCAAGGACAGGGCTGCCCAAAAGGGGACACACAGCGCAGCAAAAGCAACCCACGGGAGGTGAAGCTTCTCCATGCTACGTCACACAGCTCCTGCTCTTCCACTGAGGAGCCCCAAGGGCTCCACACAGCCCTGGCACCTCTGCCCTCACAAAGCCAAACTGCCGCCCTGGGCACTGCTCACACGGACTGCTGGGCTCCCCTGGAACCCCCCCGCTCCAAACACGGCAGCCAGGCTGGAACCCACAGCCCAAGAGGATTTTCCAGCCCAGGGCAGCGAGTCAGAGATTCCACGCCTTCAGCAGCCACTGCTTCCCTGCTCTCCGGCTGCCAGGAGAACCACGGCACTCTGGGTGCTGCCAGGGCGCTGGGAACAGCCCCCAGGCTGGAGAGGGGACAATGCTGGGCACAAAGCCCCCCGAGCGTGTCCCCTGAGCTCTCCCTGTGCTGCCCGTGCAGCCCCAGCCCCGCGGCGGCACAGACCGGGGCGCCTCGGGCTGCAGCCCCGGCTCCTCCGGCAGGCTCACACTGCCATCTGCCGCCCTGCCCGACCCGTTCCCGCTGCAAGGGAACTCCAGCCGAGCGGCAAGAAACTCCAGCCGAGGAGAGCAGAGCGGTGGGCTGTCCACAGCACCTCCACCGGCACAGGGATGGGCTGCCCAGAGCATCCCCACCGACCCGGGGATTGGCTGCCCAGAGCATCCCCACTGACCCACACGGAGGGGACGATGAGGAAGGGAAGCCTCTCCCTTGCTGGGGGACAAACAAACCCTTCAAACAGTCCAACCCACCCTGAACTTTTATTATCCCGTGACCACTGTTTCCCCGAGACGGCATCGACTCCCTCCACCAGAAAACGAGCCTTGCCTGGCTGCTGGAGGTGCTGGGGGGGGACTGGTCCAAGCCTTCGGCCTCTCTGGGTGCTGACTAAAGTCAGCTGAGCTGCAAGACGCTCCTCCTGCCAACCCTCTCCCAAAAACACACACACAGCAGCTGCTCTGCGAGCTGATGTCAGCCTGTCCATCTGCGAGGGGGCCACGAGGATCAGCTGGCACAGCAGAGCTCCCCAGGGAACGTGGGGAGGTGGGAACAGGGGGAAAAAAAAAAAACCAGCAGAAAACAACGATGAGACAAACCTCTGGCACGTCTCTGCAGCAAACACCCGGCAGGGTAAAATTAGCCACGGGCCCCTGGCACTCTGGATACCTTCCCACCGGGAAAGCAGCTGTTGCCAGAGAGCCTGCAGACAATGAGGGACACCCTTCAGCAGTGGGGCGGGCCGTGGCTCCGAGTGGGAAAAGCAGCACTGGAGGGAGCGAGGGCCCTGCCAGTGACCCCCCTGCAGAGCCCTGAAATCCCATCGGCGCAGCCCAACCGGTGAGGAAACGCATGGGGCCGGAGAGATGGGGAGCACGAGGCAGGGGCACCTCACAGAAACACCCCCGTTCCTCCCCAGCACTCAAGGAGCGGAGCAGCAGCAGTGGGGGGGACACAGGAACGAGCAGCACACCCCGAAGCGTCCCAGCAGCGGCATCCCTTCCCCGTGCTGCAGGCAGGGGGAGAGCTGGCAGCAACCTCGGGGGATTCGACCAGCCAGGGCTGCTCCAGAGAGCAGAACCTGAATGCCAGGTCACCGGGCAGCTCTGGGCCACCTCCCTGCTGGGGACAGGGAGCAGCAGGACACCTCAGCCCTGTTTCAGAACCCTGGGCCAGGAGCAGAGATACATCTCCCTGCACCTCTCCCACATGTATCAGTTTGGCCAACAAGAGAGCCCAAAACGGCCAAAAATCACAGCTGCCCCCCTCTCAGGTGATGTGACCCTGGGACAGTCAGCACCAGTGCCAGGCAGGACACTCCCAGGGGGTGGCTCTGGGACAGGGGCTGTGTCCAACACCCACCACGGGCAAGAGCATCACCCCCAGCCCCTGCTCCAAGCCGTGTCCCCTCTGCAGTGGCAGGGGGGGACACACAGCCCCTGGCCCAGCTCCACAGGGGGGGTGCTCAGACCCCCGGTGCAGAGGAGCAAAGCCCCCCCCCGAGCCTTGCGGGGAGGTGAGAGGAGGAAAACTGGAGCACGTCGCTGCGAAAGGAAACCCACCCAGCAAAAACACCCTCCAGAAATCCTCAGGAGCAGGGCAGCCTCCAGAAATCTTCAGGAACAGGGCAGCCTCCAGAAATCCTCAGGAGCAGGGCAGCTCCTCCAGCCGGATCAGGAAGAGCCCGTGGGAAGGAGCAGAAGGGAAGGGACGTCCCGTGTGCCCTGACCAACAAAGGTTATCAGACACAGCAAGGGGATGGGAATTCCCAGGAGCCCAGAGCCTTTTCCTCCTGCCCACCAGCTCCCTGAGAGCCAAAAGCAGGTGGCACCAATTACTATTACCAGTTACCAGTTACAGCATCCCATCGCTGGGGCTGCTGGCAGCGGCTGGCACCCGGGAGGGCAGCAGAACACTCTCCCACCAGGAGACAGGCAGGAGTTCATTTCCGCCTCTCGGGCCCGGGAAGCATTAGCCGGCAGGGGATGCTGTTGGCTTGGACAGCTTCCTTCTGCTCCTGCCGGGCTCCGGAGGCCGGGCCAGCAGCGTGGGGCTTCTCAATGGAAGTTTTACGTCCCTCTGTTCCCTCTCCAGCCTTGCTGCAGGAGGGCACGTTTCCAAGAGAACCCCCCTCTGGTCTATGGATTATACAGAACGAGGGGCACAACGGAGCAGGGAGGAAATCCAGCAGCACCGGCTTTAAATCAGCTCCCCAGACACAGCTGGGGCACCCCTGGGGTGACTCCCCTCCCCTCGGCTCCCAAGGTTTGGCACCGGCAGCGCAATTTCCAGACCAGGGGCAGCTGAGCTCTCACAGCTCCCAACCACCCCACATCACCCCAAAAAGCTGCTTATCCAACGATAAACGCGGGTCAGCAGCGAACACAAAGGCCCTGAGGGGAGCAGAGGGGCTCAAGAGTGGGCAGAGGAGCAGCCCCGAAGTCAAAACCAGTGCAGGTTTTGCTACCTCTGCGCCCATTCCTGTCTCCAAGCAGAGGGTGGCAGCCTGTCCTCGGCAAACCCGGACCTGGGACCTGTTGCCACAGCAGGGTGGCTGCCCAGGGATGCTGGAGAGGGGCAGGAGCACCGGGAGGCACTGCACTTGTCCCATCCTCCACAAAGGCTCGTGTGGGCAGGGAGAGGGGGTGGGGTGACCTGCCAGCCCCAAACACATGCCAAGAGCCTTCCTTCCACACCCTCTGTATCCACAGCCACCAAACAAAGGAGCTGGCTGCCGGGCTCCGGGGACGCCGGGATTCCCAGCACTGGGAATGGCAGGGGAGTGGCACCCGGCCAGGCTGAAGCCACACACACCACACACCCTCCTCTGCTTCCTGAGGGGCTGCTCCCACCGGCCAGGGCACACACAGGGGGTGTTTTAATAACTGGGATTCACTGTTCAGGACGACTGTCAGTGCTGGGGACGAGATGAGCCACCACTGACACGGGGCAGGGGGCAGAGGAGCGGGGACAGGAGGGACAGGATCACCCCAGGGGCTTTGATCACACCTGAAATCATGGAGTAATTAGGGTTGGAAGGGACCTTTTAAAGATTATCTTTAATCTTTAACCTTCCACCAGCCCAGGTTGCTCCAAGCCCCATCCAACCTGGCCTCAGACACTTCCAGGGATCCAGGGGCAGCCACAGCTTCTCCGGGCAACCCGTGCCAGCATTTTACCACCCTCACTGTGAGAAACTTCCTCCTTTTAGCCCGTCTAAGCCCACCCTCCTTCAGCTCAGAACCATCACCCCTTGTCCTGTCCCAGCTTCCCTCGCTTTTGCCAGCAGATTCCCAGAGGGATTGCCTGTGGGGTGTTTGCCCCACACCTGCAGCTTCACAGCTCAGCCAGGGTGAGGCCCCACGGCCCCTCTGCCCGCTGGCTCTGCCCTCCTTCCTTCGCCCCATCAGGGGCAGCACACACCACAAACCCACCACCCCCCCGAGGCGTTTGACCCCCAGGATGAGCTCGGGGCGCTCTCCCCCCCTCCCCAACCCTCCCCGGGACACCGGTGAAGGTGAGAGGCTGAGGATGGAGTCAGAGATGAGACGAGCACTAAGGTGAGGTGTCCTTAGATCACAGTTTCACACCCACAGCTCTCCAGAGGCGTCGATGCCACACACGGCAGCCGCCGCTTGCCACGGGCGGGGCCAGCGAAAAGGAGCCGAAAACCAGCCCGAAAAGGGGCCGACTTCAGGCTGGGCCACCTGGAGGCAGAGGGGAAGGGAGCTCTTCGAACTGTGATCTAAAAGCAATAGCTCCCTTGGAGGGGAGCACACGCCCTTGCAGCCAAGAGGCCACGGGGTGGGGGGTGGGTGTGCTGTGCCCACCTCCAGGAGGTCCCTATTGCTCCAGCGCATCCCGGGGGGATGGGAGGATGACACGGACTAACCCGATGGCGGATGGAAAAAAATGGGAATCGTTTTTACTGCGTGACACACCACCACTTACCAGCCAGAAGCTTCCTATGTTCTTTAGAAAGCAGGGGAGGAGAAAAAGGAGAGAACAAAACAGTTAGAAGCAGCAAGAAAACAGGCAGCTGACCCAAAGCTTTCCTCCTCCCCAAGCCCCCTCCGCCAGCGCTCCGCTACCAACACCCCCCCTGGGGCACTTCCATCCTTCTCTCCCAGCCCTTTCCAGGCAGCATCAGGCACTGGCTCCCCAAATCACCCCAGGGAGATCATGGCTGGGCTCCTGGCACCCACATGCCGGGCAGGAATTCTTTACCCCTGGCCCAGTGATCCAACATCTCACAGGGAAGACGCAGGAGAAAACCAACAGCTCCCGTGTAGGAGACGTGGGTACTTCTTCCACCTGTGGCAGGACCCAAGAGGTGGCCCAGAACCAAACTGTGCCCCTGGAGAGCCACCCCAGTGCAGGTCTGGCTGTGAAGGGCCGGAGGCAGAGGGGACAGCATGACTGGCACTGCCACCTTCGCTTGCAGCACAGGAACACACTGAGTTTACCCAGTAAACCCCAATTCTTCCCCTATTAACCCTCATTTCAGGAGCATCTGAGTTTATCCCCATCCCCACCTTTTAAGCACATTGATCTAAAAACATCTTTTAAAGGCACAACGAGCTCCCAAATCTCCAGAGGGCCAGAAAACATCCGGATCCTGACGTTACCGGTGACGTCCCACACTGCAACAGCCCAAATCCTGCCCAGCAGGGCAAGGGACAAACGGAACTACAACACCAAATGCGTGCAAAGCACAACCCAAACCCCACCAGCAACACCTCAGCACTGGGTGCTGGCTGTCAGCCACATGAGACAAGCGTGCTGGATTTGATCCTCAGGAGGATTTGATCCACGAGGAGCCAACGGGGATGGCTCAAGGAGACCCCGGGGAATGTCACAGCACAGCCAAAGGCTCACAGCTTGGCACTGACTGTTACATTTCATGGATGGCCGTGTCAGTAGATGTTCTCCCGCAACCAAACGAATTGGGAAGAGTCGAGGAGCTGAGCCTGGAGCTCTCTGGGGCTTCCCAAGGGTCGGATGTTCCCCCGCTCAACCCTTTTCAGGAAGGACATGGAGGGGCTGGAGCAGGGCCAGAGAAGAGCAACCAGGCTGGGCAAAGGACTGGAGCACAAGTGCTGTGAGGAGAGGCTGAGGGAGCTGGGGTTGTTGAGCCTGGAGAAGAGAAGGCTCAGGGGAGACCTCATCACTCTCTACAACTCCCTGACAGGAGGGTGTAGCCAGGTGGGGGTTGGTCTCTTCTCCCAGGAACCAGCAGTAGGACAAGAGGGCTCGGCCTTGAGCTGTGCCAGGGGAGGCTGAGGTTGGATATTAGAAAGAAATTCTTTCCAGAGAGGGTAATCAGCCATTGGAATGGGCTGCCCAGGGAAGTGGTGGATTCTCCATCCCTGGAGGTTTTCAAGGTGAGGCTGGACGTGGCACTGAGTGCCATAGTCTGGGAACTGTGGTGGTGTTGGATCAAGGGTTGGACTTGGTGATCTCAGAGGTCCTTTCCAACCCGTCTGATTCTATGATTCTATGATTCTTTCCCATCACAGCTTGTTCCCTCCTGTCCAAAGGGCGTCACCTGGGCCGCAGTCACTTTGGGAGCTGAGGAAACCAGAGCACCAGATGAAACGAGGCCCCCAACAGATGAAACAAGGCTCCCAGCAGACGTGATGAAAGAGAAGGTTAAGGGTTAAGCAGCTGAGCATTTTAATAGTCACTACTGAGCACAGATTATTTGTCTGCAAGTAACGTAGGGCAGGAGGGAAGCCCTGTAACCATTATGGAATTCATTCTAGATGCCTGTGGAAATAGGAGCTGTTACACAGCCAGGTCCTCATCCCACCAGGACATGGGGATCTCCCCAGTGTGAAATCCAACTCTTAACCCCTCTCTTCTATTCATAGAATCGCAGAACGGTTTGGGTTGGAAGGGACCTTAAAGTTCACCTCATTCCAACTCCCTGCCATGAGCAGGGACACCTTCCACCAGCCCAGGTTGCTCCAAGCCCCGTCCAACCTGGCCTTGGACACTCCCAGGGATCCAGGGGCAGCCACAGCTTCTCTGGGCAACCTGTGCCAGGGCCTCCCCACCCTCACAGGGAAGGACAGCAGACCCCTCTTCCAGTTAGAACCCCCTCCTCCAGGTCCTATCCCTACAGTTCCCGATGGGGAGTCCCTCCCTCTGCCCAGACTGCTCTGCCTGCTCGCAGCACCACACCCACAGCCACCACACAGCTACAAACAGGTGGAATTTGGAGTATGTGCTGCTTCCCCTGTGCTCTCCCCAGAGAGGCTGCTCAGAGAGGACAGACACAGCCCCAGGGCGGCGGGTGGGCGACTTCCACGGGGCAAGGGAGGGTGCTGGGACACCCAGCAGAGGAAACACAGGAGGAGGAAGGCAAGGGTGGGACACCCAGCACGGAAAACACAGCAGGAGGAAGGCAAGGATGCAGCTGGAACACCCAGTGCCCCACTGAGGGGTGCAGAGCTCCCCCCCCCCCCCCAGCACTCAGTGTGCCACGTTAGCAGGAGCTCCACAAGGAGAGCCGTGGGCTGTGGTAATGTGACACTGTGAAGAGCCCTGACAGCTCACTGGGGACCGTGAGGGGAAGAACAAAGTGAGCATTGAGGGCTGGGGACGGCCCCGTGCCAAGGAAGTGACGTGCTGCCTCCCCCACTGGCAACCGGGAGCCCTGTCTGCTGGAACCTGTTGGGAGATGGAGGGAAGAAAGGAAGAGAGGGAGGGTGGTGGTGGGGAAAAACAGCTTAAAAATATCCCAGAGCGGCACAGTTATTTTGGGATTTTTTTTTTTTTTCTCATTTATAAAAAGAGGAAGAAAAACAGAAATGAAAGCCAAGACCCCGCGACCAGCCCCGGTGCAGACGAAATGTTTGTGTCTGGCCGCCCTCCCTCCCTTCTCTCCCTCTGCTCTGATGCCTCTAAATTAAAATTGGGAGCTCTGTGCTACCTCCATCACATCCTTCTGTCACCTGGCAGAAGAGGTGGTGCTTCTGCACCCCAACAACTCCTACTCTGCTGCTCCTGGGGAGCAGCGGGAGGGCCCTTGCCGAGGGAAAGGGTGGGAATGCCAGCGTGGGACAGAGGGAGCAGAGCAAGGGTGGGTGTTGCGTGTCCTGGGGGACGTTCCCGTTGAGCAGGGGAGGTCTCAGGTCCCCTGCGTGGGTGTGGGCAGCTCTCCCAGCTCAGCCTGGTCACCTCGGGCACCCGTGGCAGAGAGCCAGGAGCTGCCACCCCGCGCTGGGTCACCGCATCGTTACCTCACGCGCAGAGCTTCCCTGGCAGCAGGCGGGTGCCCCAGGCTGCTGGCACGAGTCCTGGCACCCCAGGAAGCCAGGAAGCCACCCTGGTAACACAGGGAACCACCCTGGCACCCCAGGGAACCCTCCCTGGCATGGCACCGTGTCAGTCCTCCACACTCCTGCGAGGCATTCCCAGACCACATCGCCGAACACACACACACACACACACACACAAGTGACATTCCCAGGACAAGTGACATGCCCAGGACCAGCCAGTAACAAACTGTGTCAGAGGGACACAGCACACACCCACAGAATAGCTGGAAGCAGGAGAGCTCCTTTCCCACGGGCCAAAGCACAGCATTATTCCCCAGCTGCACCTACTCTTCAGGGTATCCCTTGCAGCAGGTCCCTCCCACTAGGGTGTGGAGACCCCTTGGGATCAGCCAGGGCTTGGTGCTGGCTGATGAAGCGCCTGCCCACAGCAACTGGAGCTTCCCCAGGCAGGATCCGAGCCCTGATGTTCCAGGAACAGCAGCTGCTTTCCAGAATCCGGGGAAAACCAGGAGCAGCCAGACGGCGACAACGAGAAGATGAGGTTGCCTGGCCAGGACCCCCCCGGAGCTGGCAGCTCCTGGGAGTGGGAACTGCAGCTCTGCAGCCCCGGGATGGAACGGGATTGCTGCTCCAGGGCCAAATCCCACCCGGCTGCCCCGGGGACAGAGCACAGGGGGGAGCACGTGGGACGAGGGGTGGGTGGGGAGAAAAGGGTCGGTGTCCCCTGTGAGCGCTGCTGGCTCCAGTTTGGGGGCAGGGAACAGGATCCCAGAAGGGCGAAGGGCCTTGGGACGCACCCAGAGCCAGGCTGGACACTTGGCCCCGAGGAGCCCCAAGCCAAGTGTGACTCACAGAGACTCCAGACCACTCCTGTGCTCGGCAGCATCCACCCACACAGCGCTGCTCCAGCTGGATGGACACCCCAGCCCCCTTCCCACACCGGCCCCTTCCACCCCACAGCTCCTTCTTCCTAAGGCCCGGGAGATCCCGCCATTCCAGCGGGGTGCACATGTTCTCCCTCTCGTTTTTTTAGATCAAAAGGGCGATTGAGCCGAGCAGCCCCTGGGCCTGACCCGCCTTTCAACTCCAGCACGTTTCCCTGGGCTTTGATTTTTCCCCCCTCCTGGAGCTGCGGCTCAGTGAAGCAGCTGCGAACACCAAGGAGGGGGAAAGAAGTTTATTTTACTACACATTAAATAAAAGCAAACCCGAAAGGAGAGCCTGGGGGCCAGGGGGGAAGGGGGCTCTGTTCCAAGGTCAGGCACTTGACTGTGGAAAGTTTTCCTGGACGGAAACGCACTTGGAGCAGGGGGAACAAGCCTGAGCCGTGCAGGGAAGTGATGCAGAGCAGGAGGCTGGTGCTGGTGCCCTGCCTGGGGGTGCCAGCCAGGAACAAAGCAGCCCTTCCCCTCCCTTCTGAGGCACCCAGGACGTGCCTTTGGACTTACTCCTTCCCGCCAGAGGCTGTGTTAGGAAAAGTGGCACTTTCTGGGAAGCCACAT
The DNA here is from genome assembly GCA_013399855.1 of Oxyruncus cristatus. Lineage (NCBI taxonomy): Eukaryota > Metazoa > Chordata > Aves > Passeriformes > Cotingidae > Oxyruncus > Oxyruncus cristatus. Next base: position 110,450 of record VXAY01005123.1, read on the forward strand.
GTGACTGGGACGAGTCACCCAACACACAACTGCTGCGAGGTCTCCTGACTAACAGCTCTGATCCTGAGTCACTCACCAACTGCATCCCAGACCAATTCCCGGCCACCACGCGGGTCAGAGCTCACCAGGGCCAGTTGTGCTCCCGGAAAACGCCGCCTGGGGGTCCCCAAACTGAGGAAGAGGCTCTGGAAAGAGGCTTTGCAGAAGGAAAACCGATAACGAAACCCCCCCAGGGCGGGGGGTTCCTCTGCGAGGCTTCCCTGGAAGGGGAAGCTGCTGCATTCCAGGGATGGATATGGCTCAGCTGCACCCCCCCCCACCCCTCAGGTGCTCCCAAGGGAGGCTGCGCTGCCTGCAGAGCCACGGGAGGGATCCCTGATGGATCCCAGGAACACCAACATCCCTGATAAGCCCGCCAGGGAGCCCAGGTTGGACTGCCTCATTCCCAAGGAAACGAGCCAAGGGTTCCCACACCACCTTCCCGCTGCTCAGTGCACAAAAGCAACGCAGACTTCCTGAAACCCCTCTCTCCACGACCCTCCCTACTGTTTCCCTGCATCCTGCTCCAAGGCCACGCTCCGTTCCGGGATAACCAGGCACTTGCTGCCAAAACCAGCAGCCAGAGGGGCCCAGGGTCCGTGTGGATCTGGCGTTCCAAGAGAGACCCGATCCCAGCGCACGGGAGAGCGGGGGATGGAGCCCCGTGGGGGGTTCAGCTAACCCACAAAAGGCCAGCGTGGGATTTTGGGAAGGGCTCAGGACGTAGGTACCAGGGTCCCACTGAAAGCCGGGGCCACTCCAGCGCCTGCTTCCCAGCCACAGCAGGCAGGCAGTGCCAGGAGGGAGCAGGGATTGGGATGTTCTGCATGGGAACCTCTGTATCCAGCAAAGGGGCTGGAAAACGTTCAGGACAGCCAGAGACAGCTTCCACCAGTTCGACACTAAACCCCTCCACAAACGAAACCCCGGAGTTTCTCCCTCCCCTTTGCAGCCGGCAATTAATTCCGGAATCTTTCTTCAGTCTGGGGCATCCAGCCGTCCCCGCTCTTGTAAATTATACACTAATTAACCACATTACAGTCGCTCTCAAAAACATATCAATCAATTGGCAGCCCATCAGCATCCAACAACTGCTGCTGCCGCAATCCAGCCTCCCCGGGGAGCTGCATTTTCTGGGGGCCCGCCGTTTTAGGTTTGGAAAACGAGACGGGAGCTCAGGAGCATCCCCACTGCCACCCAGGGAAGAGGATGCTGCTGGAGGGAGGGGCAGGAGGCGGGGATTCCCCCACCTTCCTCCCTGCCCGAGCTCCGAGGAGCAGCCCCCAAAACGCAGCCAGAATTGAAACCAGATGTGTAGGAAGTGTCTCATTAGCAGTAATTGCTTCGCGAGGATTTGAGGTTTCCCCTCTCTGCCACCACCAAACACCCTTTTAAGAGGCTGCCGTGGGTTGGGTACCCAGGGCCGTGCTGGTGGAGGGGGGAAGAGGTAGAAAAAAAAAAAAAA
>VXAY01005123.1:112049-126551 GCA_013399855.1 Oxyruncus cristatus
AAACCAACAACCCAACCCCCAGGGCAGAGTCTCGGCTACACAAACGTTTTTGTTGAAGGCAGGGAAAGTTTACTCAGACGAGGCCGGCTGCAGGCACCGGGCTGCTGAGCGCCACTCCGGGCAGATTAAGCTGGAAAAGCCCGGCCTAAAAGAAGCCACTTCCCCGAGCGCGGCTCATCGCGGCCAAATGACTCGTGAAACAGCCTCACAATTAGCTCCCTTGCACACACCCCCTGCTTTCAGGAGGGGGGAAGAGAGGCAGGAGACGCTCCAGGAACTCGTCTCCTTCCCCCACAACTCCAGGCTGATTAGAGGAGCTGGCCGGGGGCGGGGGGCTCCGGACCCAGCCATCCCCGCTTGTGTTCTACCCGGGGAGCGATTTTCCGCGGGTTTACAGGGCTGGGTCCAGCTCAGACAAAGGCAGACACAGGAATCGGGGCGACCAAGTCCTCGCCGAGCTGCGGCTGTGGCTCGGAACAGGGAGACCCAAACCACGGCACGAATCAAAAAAAGCCACGAGCCACCTCCGAGCCCCTGTGGCATCAAGAGCCGTTTTTTGTTCTCTTCCATCAGGAGACAACTTCTCACCTAATCCGCTCCACTAAATCACCTCTTTGTCCTCCTGCTGAGCTCCAGCTCCTTCAGATAAAATCGCAGGCAGAATTTCTCACTTGGGCCAGACCGTCTTCCCAGGTCTGCCCTCCTGCACCCCACGAGCACTAAGGCTTTGATCCCACCTCAGGAAGGAGAGGGATGCAGATCCAGCTGGGCTGTCCTGGACCATCTCGTCTCCTCCCGGGGGAGGCTGAGCTGCCCCCAGACCCACAGTCCGTGCTGAGGGGACTGGTGGGCGATCCCACTGGGACAGAAAATCCCGGGAAGCAGCAGCCCGAGTTCTAAACACCCACCACAACCGCCCTCCGTGCGTCTTTCGGGGAGAGGAACGAGCCAGGAGGGGGTGACACATCACCAGCATCGCCTCGCTTTGTCACCTCTGAGCGCATCCCCGTCCCCAGTGCCATTCCCTACACTGGGATGACACGAGGCACCCCACTCCCAGCTGGGGGACCCTCCCAGGAGAAGGGCCCTACTGTAAGACCCTTCTCCCCCCATTTCCTCCTCCAGCCCTGAAGACAAAGGGCTCAGTCTTTGCTAGACACGAACTGACTGTAAGAGTCCCCCCTTCTCCATCCCCCCCCAACCCCGGGGGAAGAGCGATTCGAATGTCAAAGGAGGAGCGATTCCAATGTCAAAGGAGGAGTCGCACCCCGCATTATTTTTGGTGAGAGGAGCATAATTGAGAGCCTGCAAATCTCCCGTGTTCCTTGGGCTCCTTTCTCCAGCCCCTCCAGCGGGCGGGATCCCCTCTCAGATCTCGGTCTCCGGGGCTCACACAATAGCTGCTTATGTTCGGCCCCAGCGCCGCTTTCTGGGAAGGGAGCCAGGCCTGGCAGCTCCCAGCAGCAGGGAATAAAAGCCCCGTTTGTGCTCCGGAGCCCCTCTGCACCAGTGGGGCACCCTCAAAGGGAGGCAAGGCATCCTCAGCCTGCTGGGGAGCCCGAACAGCAAGGCAGACAGATGCCCCGGGCTCAGGGGAGGGAGGCAAGCCTTGTTCAGGGCAGGGCTGTGCGGCCAGCCAGGCCCTTGGGCACAGATGCAGAACGCCGAGCACCCCCCTGGGCGGGCAGCGGGAGCCAAGGATCCAGCGCCATCCCTGGCGGGAAAGGAGGATGCTCACGGTGCCCACCCGGGGCAAGCTGCGTGTCAGCAGGGCCATGAGTGTGGCCGTGAGCAAGGATGCCCTCAGCCCCGGGCATGGAGCAGGCCCTGAGGGCAGGCAGGCAGGCAGCCCCCTGCTCTGCCAGCCCCTCCGTCCGTGCTCGCTGCTGCCAAGCCCGATGCTCCCGGGGGATGTCCTTCCTTCCCGCAGCCCGGCATTCCCAGAACCCCTGCACAGGCTGGAGAGCGGGCGGGGGGTGCCCTTTGCTGGTCCCACCCTGCGGAGCCCACGGGTGTCCCGGTGGCACCCAAGGGTCGGAGCCCCGGCTCGAGCGCTTCCCCCCCACCCCGTGCAAAGCTGGCTGGGAGGCGACGGGCCCGCACACTTGTCCCCTTCCCCGTCACAGCCACTTCCACAGGGCTGGGAGGGCAAATCCCACCGCAGCAGACGGCCCAGGTGGCTGCTGCCCCTTGGGGCAGGGCGCAGGGGCAGAGCCAAGGGCAGGCACAGGCCACGGCTGGGCTCACACCTCCCCTGCCCGGGTCGGGAGGTGTCCCAGGCCAGGACTGCATCCCTGCCTCCCTCCGTCCAGCACCCAGCCCACCCAGCCTTCCTACTGGACAGCACAGAACCAGGGATGCTCAAACCAGACAGCAGCAGCTCACAAAGGGAGTTTTCTGGGCTGAGCAGCAAGGGCAGCAGTCGGCCCAGAGCCCCTTCAGCCGCCCAGCACGCCCTTGACCACACAGCCTGCTCTCTCTCAGCACCTCTGCCGTGCCCCAGGCAGTACATCAGTCACTTCCCAATATCCTCCCTCCCCAGCACTGCTGTCAGATGCAATAACCACCACCAGTGTCTCTAAAACGTCCGTGTTTCACCGCAGTGGAGCAAAACGCAAAATCGATTAAAAAAAACGAAACAAAACAAACAAAAAAAATCAAACTGGCCTCTTCTTTTCCTTTTTCCTCTTTACGAGGCTTTAAAGTTGCTCTTCGGCTGTCCTGAATAATTGACGTTAGCATGAAAATTTAAAGTCTTTCAAGATTTCATTAAAATTCATTCTCCTTCCCTTTGGAGAATTGTCATTGCCAGAGTCCCATGTAGGGCAGACAGCACCGGCAGCTGCCTCCCTTCACAGCCTTTAACTCCCCTCTCTCTCTGGCTAAAGAAAATTCCCTCCTAATTGTTTAATGGGGACCCTGAAATAACATCCCTCATCGCTCTCCATCAGCAGCCTTCTAATCCCATTCCCTCCTGATTCCAACGGCAATCCTGCACTTCTGCCTCCTTCAACCCACTCAAGCTCCAGCACTGGGCAGCAAGTGCTTCGTTCCCAGAGCTGCCCAGGGAAGTGGTGGCATCACCATCCCTGGAAGTGTTTAAAAAGCAGGTGGATGTGACACCTGGGGACACGGTTTAAGGGCTGGGCACAGGGTCAAGAGCTGGACTGATCCTGGGGGGGCTTGTCCAGCTTTAATGGTTCTGTGATTCTGTGACCTGAAAGGTCTTTTCCAACCTAAAGAGGTTCCGTGATCTCAAGAGCTCTTTTCCAGCCTCGAGGATCCCGTGATTCCATGGAGGGCTTGGCCCTCTCCTGCTCCCAGGCAGCTGCCCTGGCTCCTTCCTAACACTGAACTGTCACATCCAATTAAATTTCCCATGAAAAGAGCAACCCCAGCCCAGGAAAACCAAGACAAATAGCAATGTTCGGGGTTTTTTTCCTAATTGCAAGGCTCCAAGTTGTCCTTTAAAGGCCAAAATGAGCAAGGCAGGAAGGGCGGCCCTTGGCTGGGCCATCACATAACCCAAAGAAACCCCCACATAGCACCAGGAAAGCAGCAGAGAGCAGTAAAAAAATTAAAGGCTAGAGCTGCTGTTAGTGCCCTTCAAATGACACCAAGGCTACCAAACCCTGTTGGGGCTTTTCTGAGAGAGCTGTTAACAGCACCCTCTGCTTTCCAGCTGCTTCCCAGCTGCTGCTCTCCAGAGGCTGCCTGGGGAGGGTCAGGTTTCCCATGAAACTCCAGCACAGACTGTTACCAATTAAGTGTTATAACCTTGGGCAAAGCTCTCCCAATTTACCCCACTTGACCAACTGACCCTGAGGATTTGGAACAGCCTCCATAAATCCTATTGATCTTTACCCAAGCCAAAGCCACGTGGGTCTTGTTTCCAGAAGGGAGTTATCAGGGAGCAGGAATGCTGTGCTTGGCACCGGCCATTTAACCTTTTAAGCATAAGGTGACTCTTTTCTCCTCTTGGTAAAGGAACAGGCTGGCACTTCAGAACAGATGTGTGCTCCAAAAAGCTATTCCAAAAGGATTAGGATAGGATTAGGATTAGGATTGGGATGGGATGGGATATTCTGAGCTGGAAGGGACCCACAAGGATCATTTAGTCCAACTCATGGTCCTGCACTGGACAATCCCAAAAATCACACCGTGTGGCACATTCCCCCTTCCCAAAGGATGTAATGAATCACAGAATCGTCGAGGATGGAAAAGACCTCCAAGATCACTGAGCCCAACCTTTCACTGCTCAGCACCTTGTCCCCCAGCCCAGAGCACCGAGTGCCATGTCCAGTTATTCCTTGAACACCTCCAGGGATGGAGACTCCACCACCTCCCTGGGTAGCCCCTTCCAGTGCCTGACCACCCTTTCTGTGAAGAAATTCCCTAGGATGGAAAGCAGCACTTCCAGCTTGGGATGCTGGAACACCCAGAGACACCCCCAGTTCAAAACATTCCAGGTATCCTTATCTTCAGGATCCATCCCCAGCCCCTGACACCCAAGCAAGCAGATCCCACTCGTGCACAGGGAAGTTTTATTTTATCCACACTCCTCTAACAACAGGGACAGAGGGGCAGAGGGGGGGTTTCTGCTGTGGCAGTGGGCAAATGGGACATGCTCTTCCCATCCCCTCTGTGCTCTGCTCAGCCCTTGCCACCTGCACAGGAGAGCTCCAAGGCTGCTGGCTGAGCTGGAGACTGCCCAGGAACAGGCTGATCCAAGGAATCAGCCTCCCCCACACACTTAACTCCGCTCCCCTCGAAGCCGTGAGCTCCCATCACACAAAGCATCCTTGTGTGTCAAGACCGAATGAGTCCCAGCCTCCCCTGCCCCACTTTCTGTCCAAGAAAGGAGATAAATGCTGTTCTTACCTAGTAATGAATAATCCAGAATCCACGTGGGAGAGGACAGCACATGCAAAACAAGAAAAAAAAAAGAGGAAAAACAGTTGGTGAGACCAGAGTAAGTAAGTTCTGCCCACAGAGCTCTGCTCCTCCCCGGGCTGGTTCTGCTGCTCATGGAGAGGAGCTCGACAGCCCTGGGTCTGACTCCTTACCCCCTGCACGAGAGGTTCACCCCCAGAAACCTGCAGGGTCCCCCCCGAGCAGCCAGTGGACCTGCACAGCCTCATCCCTCAGCTACCCTGACTCCGAGCCAGGGAAAGGGAGCGGATCAAAGCCCCGGGAAGAACAGCCTGGATAAAAGCAAGGCAGGAACCCTGACGCCTGCAGATCTGCAGGGACTCCAGCAGAAGGCAGATAAGCTTTATCAGTGGCACAAGGGACAGCCAAGTTCCTGTCACGCTGCTGAGAAGCATCTCGGGGAGCAGGGTCTGATCCCCACGGAGTCCCTGCAATGTCCTGAGTCCCTGCCTCACCCATGTTCCCCAACAAAGTTAACCAAAGAAGGGGGAAAGCATCCAAATTAAGTGTCAGAAGAGCACTTGCCTCTCCCAGGAAAGGGAGATGTCCAAACAATGCCAACAGAGCCAACCAGACGAGGACAGGGGCAGCCACCAAAACCCACACAAAGACTGTACTTGGTGGCAAGGTGGGGAGCACAGCCGGGGAACATCTTTTCTTCTCTGCCACAAGGGAAATATCCAAAATTCTCCATTGGGGGATGCACAGGAGCCTTACTCCACAGTCTCCTCTGAGGGCTAGGATCGGGTGCACGAAGCTCAGGAGACTCGAGGGAGCCAATGAACCAAAACCAGGCAAAGGAGCTGAAAGCAGGAAGCTGCTGCCAGCCCACACTGCACCAGCCTCATTTCCTAATAGCAGGATTTAATCTCCTAATTGGGCTGCAGCAACGCTCCCCCAGCACAGGGCTGGAGTCACCTGGATGGCTCAGGAAAAGCCGGGCAAGGAGCCAGGGCTGGAAAAGCCCCAACACCTCAGGACAACCCAGCCCTCTCATTCATCCTCCTCTAGAGACTGAGGGATACTGCTCTGCCTAAAATCCCATGGGCAAACCCTGGTACAACAGAGACTCACCCGAGACCACCTAAGGAAGCACGTGCCAGGCACAGGGAAGGTTTGATCCTGGCTGGAAGAGAGCAGGTTATTGCAGATACCCAACGCACATAAAACCAGGGAACACACACAGTTCTTCTGTTAACTGCACAAAGTGACAGCAGAGAAGGACTTGCACCTGCACTTGCTCCCTCTTTAAGGTGACCACTTATTTTCCCACTCTTCCCAGAAGGATGCAGCGTGTCCCTACTTTGGCTGGCTGAGAACACGCCCACAGCAGGGCAGACGTGGATTAACTGTCCTCTGGAGAAAGGCAAGGCCTGGGACCTCAGGGGAAGCAAGACACCAGTAGATGCTCACCCTGTGTTTAGGTGAAGGTCCCAGGCACAAGGTGGGCTGGCTGTTCTCTCCCTAGAGCTCCAGCTGGTCAGGGGAGGAGCTGGGAATGCTGTGGTGCAGCAGGGAGCTGCTGGAGCTGTGCCCTGGCCCTAAGGACCAGCCCACCCACCCACTGGGCTGCTGTGGTGTGGCATAAAGATTCCGTGGATCAGGAGCCACGTCCCACCCTACCAGTGGGATGTCCTTGGGACTGGGACAACCTCACTCCACTTTTAGCACCAGGTCCCAAGCTCAGGGTGTCCTTCCTGCAGCTTGAGCCCGTTGGTGAACACGCAGCTGCCCCTCCCAAAAGCTGCTGAGACCGAAACACGGGTCGGAGGCGCTCCAAAATTCCCTCAAGACCCGCACGGTGGGCGGCACGGAGGGCGGGCAGGAACGACACCACCATCAACTGCCCGGAAGGGGTTTGGGAGCGGGAGGGCAGGGAATAGCAGAGTCACGTCCCCTGGCTCGGAGCGAGGGGCAGGCACCTCTCCCGAAGTGGGGAGGCCAAAAGGGCAGCGAGAGCCCCGCAGAGCCCGGGAACAGCAGCAAACAGCTGCTGCCAGCGAGGGTTGCCAAGGCTGCTGGGCTCTGTATATCCAGCAACAAGCTTTGAAGTCAGGGCAGAGGAATGTGCCCCTGCTCCGCCGCGCCAAGGCAGGAGGGACCACGCTCCAGCAGCCACCTCGCCGCTCTCCACCTGCCTCCGGGACCATCCCCACGTGCACGGGACGGGATCCACACCCACTGCGCTGTCAGGCACCACGCCACGAGGTATCTTGTCCTCTGAGCTGCTTGTTTCCCAGGGGAAAAGTGCCTGGAAGCTGGAGATGGCGCCCACCAGCCTGGCCAGGCCACCCTGCTTGTCCCGTGACACCAGGTGATGGGTTTCCCTTCCCCAGCCCCATTGTTCTCCCCTCTTCCAAGCCAGCCTGACAGCCCCTTCTCCGGGGGAAGGGAGCCTGCTGCACACATCCTCTGTTGATTAAGGCCACGGGCCCCTTCCTTCTGAACGAATTCCAATCGATTTTTGGGTGTTGATTCCCACGTAGGCGGTTTTCTGCCTGTAAACAATTATTCCTGTATTTTGACACCCCCGTAGCGTGGTCAGACCATCTGTCTGAGCTGCACGGCTGTTTAATGGGAGCTAAAGTGCCACGAGCTGCAGATGCAGAGCCGGCTCCGGGGTTGCTTCAGAACGGCCACCAAAGCCCTGAAGGGCAACTTTATATGAGTTATAAAATCACGGAACGGTTTGGGTTGGAAGGGGCTTTAAAGATCGTCTCATTCCATGAGACGCGGGCAGGGACACCTCCCACTAGCCCAGGTTGCTCCAAGCCCCGTCCAACCCGGCCTTGGGCACTTCCAGGGATCCAGGGGCAGCCGCACACAACTTGTGCCAGGGCCTCAGAGGGAGGAATCCCTCCCGCTCATCTGACCTACATATCCCCTCTCTCGGTTCGACCCCGTGACTCTTTGTGGCGATCCCTATTTGACAAAAATGGAAAACCACTAAGCCCCCGAGCTCTTCACAACATACAGGACTCGGGAAGCTGTTTAACCAGCGCCTGAGGTGGCATGAAGTTACAAAAAGCCTCTCTCAACAACCAAATCTAACTACCCCCAATAACTCCCAAGAAAAACCCCAGACAAGTGCGTTTAAACTGGACTTAGCAATTTCAAACCCCCAAACTTTAGAAAAAGAGGGGTATTACACTGTGTTTTTAGCTTCTACTACCTCTAAAGTTCCAGTCTCTACAAGTAAATGTATTGTTACAGGAACAGATGCTGCAACTGCTCTCGGTATCACAGTTTTACCTATGGTTAGAACTCTTCAAGACCCTAAAGTGGTATCAGTTTTAATCAAACCTAACTTTGTACCCACAGTTATTCATCCAGAAGATCAAACAGCACAAGTCATACCTATGGAAGAAGGAACCCCAAATGAACAGGGAATTCTCATTGATTGGGCTCAAAAAGGTTACTGCTGAAAGACCCATAATAAAATGTACTCTTCTCTCTCCTAATTCAAGCCAAGAGAAACCTGCGTTTGGTTTGTTAGACAGTGGAGCAGACGTAACAATTATTTCAACCAGAGATTGGCCCAGTACCTGGGGGTACAACAAGACCAGCTGTCGCCATCCAGGGAGTAGGAGAGTCCCAAATTCCCCGGCTGCCGTGGCCGCTTCCCAGCCCTGCTCCCCCCCCAGCGGAGCCGAAGAATGCAACACATTAAGATGTTAAGACGTGCAAGATTTACTGTGAAGGGAAAGCCCTTTAATCTGGAGCGGGCTTCAAACAAGTGCCAGCTCCTTTCAGCTCTATCCCCACACACACACACACACAGGGACACACACGGGGAGCCACTCCCTGGGCACTCCAGGCCCCTCTGCAGGGTGCCTCCTGTTCAAGCAGGAACAGTGTGGGTCCTATCCCCGGCGCCCTTCCACAGCCACTGCAGCATCCTTCCTCGTCCCTCAGTGCACGCTCCCAACGGGAAGCTCCCAGAGCTCTCCTCTCCCAGGCACCCCAACAACCCCACCCTGTCCCTCCGAGCGCTGCAAAAGGCCCAGAATGCGACCAAAAGTCCAGGCTCTGTGAGGGANCCATGTGCAAAAGGCCCAGAACGCGACCAAAAGTCCAGGCTCTGTGAGGGAAACAGAAGCCCCAGGGCAGGACTTTCTGTAGTCGTGACATGCTACGGCCAGAGGGGCCCCAGGGGCTGGCTGGGTTCACAGGGCAGCAGCTCCAGCCCACACTGCTGCTTCCCTTCATCCTCCCTCCACCCTCAGAAGGACACCAGCCTGCTCCAGGACTGGTTTCCGGGGCTGCACTCCGCCAAAGGGTTCCCACGCTCCGGGGCCGGAGGGGTTGGGACATCCAACATCCTCCCCCTGGGGACAAGAAAAGCACTTATCACACACTGCTCCTTCTGCAGAGCGGGTGGAAGAGCTGTGCTCCCAGTGCTCCCAGTGCTCCCAGTGCTCCCAGTGCTCCCAGTGCCCGCTGGGATGCTCCCAGAGAGTGGGAGGGGGGATAAACAGCCCTCTGCCTCCAGCATACCCCAGCAGGAGCGGCCCAGCCGCCCCCCTGTAAAAGCATCCCTTCCCTTTATGTTTCCTCCCCTCTTTTTTTAGGCGGGGCTGGAAAAGCCCAGCCTGTAGCACAAGGGAAATGCTCCACAGGAGTTATTGTTATCTCTTGGGATAGATGGGCTAAGTCCAGAGGGATCTGCAGGCCCTGCACTGGACTCTGCACAACATGGGTGGGCATGACATCAAGTCAAGGCGAGCTCAGAGTTAAGACACACTTAATGCAGAGCCTGTACTACCGCCATCAAGTCTGTTGCCAGAACTGGACCCCAAAGCAGATGACGTTTCCAGCCTTTTTAAGGCCGTGCACCACCGTTCCCACTCCCTCATGTCACAGCCAGCTCCTCCCACCGGCCCTGCCCCGCTCCCTTCTGGCTCCAGGGCACCGAAACCCCGATGCCACGAGCAGAGCTGCGGGATGGGATGTTGCAGAAGCACCACTGGCAGCCTCCAGGGAGCCAGGCACTTCCACGAGGCCTGGAAAAGACTCCCTTGGGCAAAGAAAGTGCAAGTCCAGCTGGCCAGGAGTGAGCGAGAGCTGTCTGGGAGCAATCACCAGTCTAGAAAAACAATTCCAGCCTGGGTTTCTTTAGATCCCCCCCTCCTTCCAGTGCCTGGGAACTGGGTCCGAGCCAGCAGCGCCGAGCACAGCAGGCAAGGGTTCTCATGAGCCAGAAGAGCATGAAGTGGATCAGCTGGTGTCAGCAGGAAGCTTGGGATGAAGAAGGCAGAGTTTAGGAGGAATTTGGCAGATACGCTCCCCTAGCTTTGAATCCAAAGCAAAGATGCTCCCAGGCAACCAAAGTTCCATCCAGCAACAAATCTCCAAGCGGTTTCTACCCGCCATCAGCTCCACTTTCACGTGCAAATGGAAGGATCATGTTGTGTCCAACCCAATTTGTCCAAGCTGCCGTGAAACCCCAACAGAGCTCCCAGCACTTTATCCCCAAAGAGCACATGAGATCCACACACCCACCACTCCAACAGCACAGCCACACACCAGCAAAGCTGTTGCTCCTCTCCCCTTCGGTGAGCAGACCAGGGGAAGGCAGAGCAGGTACCTGCGTCTGCCTGCAGACTCCCTAGGGAAAGGGAATTGCAGCTTGAAAACAACAGGCTGGTTCAGGAAGTGTCCCTGTGCCCTTCATCCCGCTGAGCTGCCAGCTCAGAAATCCCTCCTGCGGTTTGTTAGCAAATAAATCCTGGGAACTTGAGCTGCCCTGGCAAGGAGAGGGACACCCTGCAAACCAGGGAGCTGTCAGAGCCCTGGTGAGAACAGAACCTGGGGCAGGACCCCGCAGGGAAGGCTGAGGAAGCGAGACGGCTCCTTTCCCAGGGGACGAGAGAAAAACCAAGCTCATCTGCAGAGAAAAACCACACAGCACGGCTGGGAAGTGCATGTTTACCCTGCACCACATCAGAGCCAGCTCCTGCAGAGCATCCTTCCAGGCTTCCCGGGGAAGCTGATAGCAGCAGGCTGTTTTGGTTCTAACTGGAGTCCCAGGCTCACAACAGCAGCAGTGGCAGCACCACCCAGCTGGAAAACCTCGTGCTCCGCTCCCCGTGGAGCTCACCTCTCACCACCTCACATCTCACCTCTGCCCAGGAAACACATCACAGAGCGGGGGCAGGTGAGCCGAGCCAGCCCAGGGCTGGGCGAGCAGATGCCAGAGGAATGTCTGCCCGCAGGTGAGGTGTGGAGAAGGAGAGGCAGGGATCCAATCCATCGGCCACACTCACCACCCCGGAGCCTGCCGGCTCCAGGCAGCTCAGCCCACAGTCCCACCTTCCCTGCTGCCCACAGCCGGGGTGAGGATGGAGCAGCCTGGGTCTGTAATGCCCTCCCAGGTCTTGCCATCCACCCCCTGTAAGCCAGGCAGCGCCTCAGGAGCCACGGGAGCGGGATTCTGGCGCACACGGGCTCTTCAGCCCAGCCCAGCCCGACTGCCAGGGCAGCTCCACTGTCTGCCCGTGCTGGCACGTGGCCCTTGCCAGGCTCAGCAGTGCCAGCCCCAGCGGAACCTGCTCCCATCATTCCCCAGCCGGGCAGTAAAAGCGGCCTCAGAGCCTGAGGGGTGCCCAGGCACCTGCTGCTCTCACCCTTCTCCCCCTGCAGGGTCTCTCTGCGTGCTCTCCAACACCAGGACACGCAGTTTAATCCAAGGATTTACCAGGAAACCCCAAGGGCTTGGCTTTCTGGAAGCGGTTGGAAGCATTTTGATAGCACAGAGTCTAAACTCAGACATATTTTTTCCTATTTACTTGAGCCACTTCTGGAAGCAGCAGCTTCTCCCTCCCATTCCCAGTTGGAAGGCTGGCCCAGGACCGTGTCAGTACCTTTAAGCCCAGCCCGGGTTATTGCCCAAGATCCCTCAAGTAGAAGGCAAATGGGCACTGGCTCCTCCAAAATCCAGCCCTGCCCCCCGGGCTCAGCCAGCTCTGTACTTCCCCGAGTAAGTGGGTGGGAAAATCCAGCCTTTGATGTTCCACCGAGCAGCTCCAAAACAAAGATGGACTACGGGAGATAAAAACACCAAACAAACTTCCCAACGGGACACGTCCGGTAGATAAAGCAGGGGAAAGAATTCCATTTCCATGGAGGGCAGGCTGCATGAGGCCCGTGGAACAATCCCACAGCAGCTGTTTTCCACTCTCCAGCACACGCGCTGCTTTCCCAGGCAGCCCAGCGGCAGAGCACTGGGGGCACAGAATCCCGGGATCCGGGAAAAGCCATCCCGGCAAAGCCGCTCCCCCGCAGCAGCTGCGGGCGAGGCAGCTTCCCCTCAGCCTTATCTCAGCCTCCCAGAGAGCAGCAGCCTTTCCCAGGTACCTGCAGCTGGATGCTCTCCAGCTCATCCCCCACAGCATCGGGCAGGGGTAAGCAGACGCAAAGATGCAGCCTGGGAAACAGCAGCAATCCCCTCCCTAATGTGGATTTTGGTCCTGGGAAGCGGAGTCGGTGACGGGGCAGCACAGACCGAGGGCTGGGGCTGCTCAATCCAGGGGAAAGAGGCAATCAACTGGTTTCAGGCACACAAGCGAGGCAAGGGAGCCAGCAGGCTGTTCTCTGTACCAGGGGGGGGCATGAGATGCTCTGAGCAAGCTGCTGCCATGGACTCAAGACAGGCCATCCCAGGGAGCAGGTTTCCATCCTATTTCTGGAGCCACTTCCCCACCGTAAATGATCTTTGAAGCCAAAGCACTGAGAAACACCCAGAGGGTGGTTGGGCACTGACCAGGCTCCCCAGGGCAGTGGGCGCAGCACCAAGGCTGCCAGAGCTCAAGGGGTGTTTGGACAACGCTCTGAGGGATGGGGTGGGATTTTGGGGGCTGCCCTGGACGGATCCAGGAGTTGGACTTGGATGGGTCCCTTCCAGCTGGGGATATCCTATGATTCTGTGAAGCTTCCACAGCCCAGCCCTTGCCACCCTCCCAGGCAGCACAGCAAGGAGAGGAAGGTCCTGCTCGCAGCAACACCACCCTCCAGCCAGGCATTTTTTTGGGCTGACAGGGCAGGGCAGGCTCACAAAGCTGCTTTTCTTCCAGCTCCTGCAGCCCCAGGGCCGCTCCCCCTCTCTGCTTCCTCTCACCACCCTCCTCCCCTCAAAAAGAGCCCCAGCGCTCAGCAGCGACACAGATGAGCAGCAGCAAAGCCCATCTTAAGGCAGCAGCACTGAGGGAAGAAAGGAATAATGTGACAAGAAATAAAGTGACAGGTCTCATTTGCAGCCTGGCAGTGCCACCTCTGCTATATCCAAGCTGCAGCCAGAGCCCTCTGCCACCACAGCCATGAAACGATGGAAACATGTCAAACTGGCAGGAAAAGGGTTTGTTTTGTTTTTTTGGCAAAGCTGAAAGAAGGGCTGAGATGTGGCAAGGCTGGGTGGAGCAGCTCTGTGCAGAGCCCTGCTCACCTGAGCCACCAGAGAGGGACCAGCTGGCACCGTGAGCATCAGGGCTTGCCTGGGCAGCCTCAGAGCCCACGTGGCTGCTGCTCACCACTGCAGCTCCCCTGCCAGAGGAGGCTGAGCACAGCCCACACACCACTGTCACACGGTTCTGCTCCGTGGAGCTCCACATCCCCCGGGATTGCCCCACGGACCAGGGGGCTCAGCCTTGCAGCGCCTGCTCAGCCTCAGGGAACGGTTCTCACCCGTGTTACGGAGAGAAAAAAACAAAGCCTGTGCTACCACTCTGCCACTGGCAGCCCTCTGATCCCAGCTCCCCTCTGATCCCAGCTCCCCTCTGATCCCAGCCTTGCTGAGCTACCTGTGACAACCTCCTAAGCTCAGCTTTAGTGCAAACAGGGCCTCTGCGGAGGTCTGGGGACAAGTGACCAGCTGAGTTCAGCTTGAGGCAGCTGATTTGGACCTTGACATTCCTCTGCCTCGAGGGACAGCACAATCTGGAGGCAGAGGTGAACAAATGAACCACCTAACCCCAAAGATCTGGTCCGAGCAGTGGAACCACCTAACCCCCAAGCAGGGCCACGAGCAGAAGAACCGACCAAGCAGAGCAGAATTCCACCTTTCCACGAGAAGCACCTCCAAGGGCAGCATCACCCCAAGGAGCCACCTCCAGCCGTAGCATTCCAAACAGCGAAACGGGGCTGGTTCCAAGAGCTAAATATACGCCCCAGTCCCTGGGGGTTGCTGTCAAACCCTGGCAGCAGGACTGCAGGAACCCTGGTAATACTGCAGGGTCTGCCCAGCCCTCTAAGAATAACTGCACTGCCTATGAGAACATCACAGGAATGAGCTCCCCCCTGCCCGCGACACCCCTGGTACCACACTGGAGCCAGGAGCCCGCTGGCCACGGGCAGGAGTGCAAGCACATGGATTTACAGCCTGGCCCAGCGTTGCCTCAAATGGAAAACTCCTTTTCCCCCCTCCCCTGCCCCGCAGGATTAGGAGTTTCACCCTCTGTCTCCTGCGGGGAGCAGAGCAGCGCTGTGCCTGGCGCGGTCCCGCCTGGGTGTCAGTGGAAAACAACCAGCAGTTAGTTCTCCCCATAAAGAGATTAAAACCCCTTTTTTTTTTTCTTT
>VXAY01005123.1:126586-157346 GCA_013399855.1 Oxyruncus cristatus
TTTTTAATGTGAATAACAAGCCAGGCAAGACAGAGCCTGGCCCAGCTCTCCCCACCACCAGCAGAGACTCCCAGACATCCCAGGGCAGTGCTCTTCCCTTGCTGGAGCTCCACAGCCGCTCTGAGAGCCCAGTTTCCCACCCACAGCCTCGCGTGGACGGGGAGGAAGAGATCCCAGTAGCCTCACCAGCAAGGAGCCCCCCACCAAGGTGGTGGTGTTGGGGGGTTCCAGATGCTCCCCAGCACCCTCACAACCCCAACCACCCATCCTCATCTGGGCGCCTTCCCCAGTCCCTGCCTCCCCAGCATTCCCCTGCCATCCTCTGACAAGCTCCGGCGCCGCCCAAATTCCCTCGAAGAGGCACCGGTGCCGCTGCGGGAAAGCTCCTGGAAGCTACTGGCAGCCTTGAAAGGGGCTGCTCCGGGGATGCATAGCTGGCATTCCGGGCTGGCAGAGCTCTGCTGAGCATAATCCACCTGACCAGGGCACGTGCCAGAACAGGTTACGAAAATACGGCACGGGCACGGCTGCGAGGGGAGAGGACTTGGGCAGGGAAAGGGGGGAAAAGGCTGGAGAAGGAGCTGTAAAATTCCCCTGCACATTTAAAGGTCCTCAAGCCAAATCCTTCCAGCTGTGGTGCAGAGCACTCTAACCCTTCCAGCGAGTCGGTCTGACAGAGATCTGTCCTTCCTGTGCAGAGCAGAGGGAGAGGAAATTCAACCCCATCACAAAACATCCTGAGTTGGAAGGGACTCGCGAAGATTATTGATTCCAGGACACCCCAACAATCCCACACTGTCCCCGAGGGCATCGTCCAAACACTCCTGGAGCTCTGGCAGCCTTGGGGCCGTGACCATTGCCCTGGGGAGCCTGTCCATGCCCTGAACACCCTCTGGAGGAACAACATCTCCTCGTCTTATCCCAGTTCCCCCAGGGGCAGGAGCAGGGCTGTGGTGCCAGCATTGCCACTCTCCTCTGGGCACTGTGCCCACAAGCCAGGACACACACTCCAACAGGACTCACTGGGATGCTGCTGCACCCCCCTCCTTCCTCCTGACCCCCAGTGCGGAGCAGAGCAGGGAGAGGTAGACTGAGGAGGAAACGCTGCCCGCGGCCACGTGGGCAACCCACCACCCACCCCAAAACCTGCAGCCTGCAGGGAGAACAGGCACAGCTGACGGGAAAACAGGCCAGGAGGGGGACTGGAGAAGGAGGTGGCTGCTCAGGCAGGTTTTTGCAGCGCCCGGGCCTGCCCGGCCCCGCGCTGAGGGAGCCGCGCGCCCGCCCTGCACCCAGAGCGCCCGAACGTGCACACACAGGCAGGGTGCAGCCTGCCCGCCACAAACCTGGCTCTGGAACCCCCTCCCTGTGCCTGGGGACAGCGAGCAGGCAGCAGGGGACAGCCACCACCCCCACCTGGCCCTCTTCTTCCAAGCTTTGTGGTGCTGGAGGAAAGAGCAGGTCGAGGCCACTGTGGCAGGAGCAGCAGCCACGACCCCTCTGCTTCCCATCCCGCTGGAGGTGCTGGGAGCAGGTGTTCAACAGGGGAGTGCCAGAGCCAAGCCAGGGCTGAGCAAGCTTGTCTGTACCCTGCACGATCCCATCATAATCTGCAACCAGAACTGGCTCAGCTTCCACAACTGCCAGATAATTGAATGACCCGTCGTGATTTTGGAGGCATAGAACTACTGAGTTTGGGTCGGAAGGGACCTTAAAGATCATCCAGTCCCAACCCCCTGCCGTGGGCAGGGACACCTTCCACCAGCCCAGGCTGCTCCAAACCCCGTCCAACCTGGCCTTGGACACTTCTTGCACAGCTTCTCCGGGCAGCCTGTGCCAGGGCCCCCCCACCCTCACAGGCTTTTGCCTAATAACCCTTTTTAAATTTCTGGCTCTTGCACCATCCAACGGCAACAAATCCCATGGTTTGTCTCCGTGTATGAGCGGCCTCCCTTTGAGCCTGCTTCCCAGTTCCTCCAGTCCTGAGCAGGAGGAAAGTCACCTCCTAAACACGGACGTGGCATGGTTCAGCCCTTTGCCCTTGGGAAGGGCTGAGGGCTGCCCTGTCCTGCCGTGCACAGAGGCTGGGGAGATGTGGTCTTTGGGAGAGGGGCACCTTCCTCTTCAGAGGCAAGGCTGGGAGCCCCAGCAGTGGAAAACCTCTGTTAGGACCTGCCCCTCCCTGCCCCACACCCTTGTGCCCAGGGCCGCCGAACCCGGAGGTCTGAAAGGAGGGGGTGGCCCCCAAATCCCAGGCCGTGGCAGCAAGAGGTCACACTGAGCGACCAGAGCTTTTCATCCCCCTTCCCAGGCTCGTGGAGATCCAGGAAACTTGGCACTCCAGGTGGAAACTCAACCAAAGGTGAGGGAATCACAGACCACCGCAGACAAAGCAGAACCCTCGGAGAAGGGGGTCTCTCCCTGCCCGGGGTTACGTCACCATGTCACCATCCCAGCGCAGGGACACACAGCCCCGTGCCATTGTTCGCGGCGGCCTCACTGCCCAGGAATGCAGCAGCCGTGGGGGCTGGGAGAGGGTGGGAATTGCTCCCTGCGCAGAGGAGCTCGCTCCCTCCTCCCCACATCCATTAAACACCAGCCACAAGCGACACGGCCACTTACCCCTGCAGGGGAGGGGGGGGGAGCTGCTGGACCCTCCGGCATTCCAACCACGAGCCAAAGGCAGCGAGAAATAGGGGAATTTCCACAGGTTTTGGCCTCCATCGTGCTCAGCCAGAGCACTCACCTCCACGGAGCTCGACCGGCTCCTCATGACAGAGCTCCCCCATCCAACTGCCAGGAGCTTCCACTGATCCCGGTTTATCTCTTAGATAAACAGCATCAGTTAGAACAATTTGCTCGGGGATTTTATCACTACATAAACAGCCAGTCCCGGTGTAAGAGGGAAAGCTGAAAGAGAAACTGCCTGGAAGCAGGGGATGGACAGAGGAAACAAAAACCGGTTCCCCAGGAGCACAGCTATCCCAAAGGAAGCTCAACCCATGGTTTGGGATTGGCTCCCACAGCCTAAAGGATCCAGTTGGGTAATAAGTGGATGAGAACTCAATTCTGACCCCGTAGCCTTGATGGATCTGCTTTTTAGGGAATGTTGAGGTACCAACGGAATGAGAAGTGAAGGGGAGAGGAACAGCCCAAAGGAATCTCGTGGCAGAAGAGATGGAGCCACAGTGCAATCCTGCACCTCCTGCAGAGCAAAAACACTCCCGGGCATGGCAACAAAAATGCCACTGAAAACACGGATAAGGATCCCAAACATATAAAACAAGAGAGTGAAAGAGCCATTCCCTCTGGGAAGGCACACAGGGAGGGGCAGGAACCCCCCAGACACTTGTCCTGGTCCATAACCAGACTGCAGCATCCCTGGGATGAACAGCCAGCCGCCTCCAGCTCCAATCCTGCCTCGCACACGGAAGCCCAGGAGTTACAGGATCAATCCTGAACTCAAAGCAAAGCCCTTTCTGCTCCGCTGAGCCACTCCAGGGGCTGCATTTTTCCCCAGTAGCCCCACACAAGCCTCTCAAAATCAGCACGTGCCCCTTTTCCCACCAGGACAAGCCTCCAAGAAACTCCAGGAGAAGGGATGAGAGCACCCTATGCCAGGGAGGGACCCCACTCCGCCTGCGCCCCTGGGTGGCCAGTGCCACCTCTGCTGCTGGGCCACGGCCCCAGGAACGCCCTGCTCCCCCTTTTCCCGAAGATCCCAGCCTAGCAGGGCTTCTCCTGCCAGCCTACCTGGCTGAGCTATGCCTGGAATGCCACGCCTGGCCGCCCGCCCAGGCGCTGCTGCCCCTGTTAGCACGGGACAGGATTAGGGTTTATCTAGGCAGGAAGGTGCAAGGCAGCGCCCAGACCAGCCCGGGGAAGCACCTCTCTCCCGTGCTGGATGCCTGGCAGGACTGGGATGCGGCCTCCAGGGCAGAGAAACCCTGGGAAGCGCTCCCAGAAATCCCCCTGCCCACCATCCGCCTCCGCTCGCAGAGGCGCGAGACGTTCACCTCGCACCCACACGCAGCTGCTGAGTCCCTCCCCAGAGGTTTCTTGCTGGTAGCCACGGGAAAAATGTTGGCCAAGGGATGAGGGTGAGGTGAGCCTCAGCCTGCCCTGACCCATGCAGGCACTGGCAGGGGGGGCGGGTCTCTGCACTGCTGGAAAGGCATCAGAGGAGCCACAGCCCGTGGTGCTGCTAAAGGGAGCCCAGGCGCTGAGGGACAGCCCCCAAAACATGCTCTAACCTCTTTTTGTGGTGGAATATCCCCAGCTGAAAGGGACTCCCAAGGGTCAGTGTCCAACCCCTGGCCCTGCAGAGACACCCCAACAATCCTATCCCATCCCATCCCTCAGAGCGTTGTCCGAATGCTCCTGGAGCTCTGGCAGCCTTGGGGCCGTGCCCAAACTCTGGGGAGCCTGTTCAGTGCCCAACCACCCTCTGGCGGAAGAACCTTCCCTAATATCCATTCTAACCCTCCCCTGACACAGCTCCGTGCCGTTCCCTTGGGTTTGCTCCTCTCCTTTCTTCCCAAGCTCCGATCTGTGCCCTCCCCCAGGCACCAGGAAATCTCACCACCTTAACCAGAAAACCCAGAGCTGAAACCACACCTTTACAGCTCCAGCAGGGCCACCTGACTTTTCCGTGGCCGTGCCCATCGCTGCAGCTGCTTCCCGAGCCATGCAAATCAGGGAAGTCTGCTTGGGGCTGCCCTGTCTGGGGGTTGGAAGCCAGGATCCAGCTGGCCTTATGCAGCCAGAGGATTCACTCGGAGCACTTCAACCCTTTTTTATAGTGCTGATGCTTCCTTTGCAACGCAGTTATCCCTTGGTTTTCCAGAAGCACCTGAAGGCCTGAGCTGACCTGAGGCCCCAGAGCCTTGTTTTTTCCCCCCCAGAAACAGAGCGAGCTGTGGCGCTTCTTGGCCAAGGAGAAGAGCTTTATAGCCAAGGCAATCACAATTTGGCAGCTGAGTTAGTTGGCAAGAGATGCACTGGTTGGTTTTTCTCTCCTCCTTCCCCCTCCCGCCCTCCAGTGACTTCTCCTCTGCAGTTTTGGGGGTGCAGAAGTGCTGCAAGTGCAAGTGCTCAACCCTTTGGTTCCCAAAGCTGAGCACGGGGCAGCTCCTGTTCCCAGAGGAGGTGCCATAATCCCAGCCAGGTTAAAGGCTTTGGCACCGTCTTCCACCTGCAACACGCGTTGGCACAGCACGAGAGGGGCTGGGAAAGGGTTTATAGGGGCCAGTTTTTAGAACCTGGGTTTAGATGGGGGCTTTAGTTCAGCAACACACGACGCCCGCAACAGTGGTTACAAATAAACCCTGGGCATCCCTCCTGGCCTTTGGGTCCTGCAGCATGGGCTGTCCCAGCCTGCAGAAGAAGGGAGAGAGACAGGAGCTATGCTAGAAGGAAGTCAGGATCCAGCTCTAGCCATGCTCTCCTTAGCTAAAAACCCCGAGAAAGTCCAATTTCAACACCTCTTCTCTTTGCTTCCCTCTCCAGACCAGCAGGGATGCTCAGACTGTGCACAGGCAGAGGAAAGAAGCAGGCTGGGAATGCCCAAGAGGACATTTAGCAGGACACGTGGGCACCACCCATGATCCCTGTGAGGCACCCTGCTGCTGGAGGTGGAGTCGGGAACAGGCTGGTAAGACCCTGTGGATAACCTGGAAGTCTGAAGGAGAAGCCAGCGGGAGGAAACTCCAAGCACATCGACATCACCAGTGCACCCAGGGGAGTGCCACAGCAGGGAGAGTCCAGGGAATGCTCAGATAACAGGGAAATGCCCACAGCAAATCAGTGAGGATCCCAAGAGCCCCTGGAGGGAGATCTCCCCATCCCAGCTCTCCTCCCACTGCCGGTTCCAGCAGCCTGGCTGCCTGTCCATAATCCTCTGGCATTCTGGCTGCAGCATCAGTGTCTGCTCTCTTCATTCCAAGCCAAGATACAGGTGGGTATCCATAGTTATCCTGAGCTTTCCCTCTCCACTGCCAGCAGCTGTGAGCAGCCCACAGAGCTCAGATTCCTGGGTCCCAACCCCTGCTTGGTCCCAGACCTGCCCTGCAAACTGGGATTGCCGCTCCCTCCCCAGACCTGCCTCACCCTGCAGGAATGCAGACAGGCCCTGGGGGGGTCAAACACCTTCTTAACACGGGCAAACTGCTTTAAAGCCCTTACAGGAGAGATAACTGCTGTTATCACACTGTTCTCCAGTGTATCCATGCCTGGAAGTGTCCAAGGCCAGGCCGGATGAACCCGGGCTAGTGAAAGGTGTCGCTGGGGGTGGAACTGGATGATCTCAGGTCCCTTCCAACCCAAACCATTCCACGATTCTATGAAATTCTGAACCTCCACACTTCCCTCTCCCCCCAGCAGGAGCAGTTTCCACGAGACCAATTCCACCCCAAAGCATTCCTGCCTGTCTGAAGGGAGCTGGGAGCTGCTCTCAGCGCTGGCCCAGCCCCGCTGACCCGAAACATGGACCCAAGGATTAAATACCCACGGAGAGGCAACGCACTTGGAAGTGCAGAGATCAGCCTTCTGCTGCTCCCCTTGCTTTAATTATCCCCCACAAATCAAAGATGCTGAAGCACAGCCAGTCCTGCAGCTCACTTCAGCTAATTAGCATCCCTGCAAGACAGAGGGAGAGCACAGTGGCCTGATATTAGACAGAGGATGCACTTCCAGCCCGTCAGGATGGCACAACATCCTCTGGGAGTGTTGGCAGTTCTCTTCCAACATCCACTACAAGGCAGGAGGGGAAAAAAGCAGGGTAGGAAGAGGCAGTTGGTTGTGGAAGAGGTTAAGGTTGTCTCCCAAAGCTGGGGAGGGGCAGCAGAGCCATTTTAACCCGTTTTCCTTCTCCCAAAAAGGCAGCCTGAGAGGAGATAATGGAATAAAGATGCTACAGAGTGAGGCTACAGCAAAACCCTGCTTTGAAGGAGCATCTCTAGCCTATGAAGGGTGAGCAGCAGAGCCAGGGCTCTTCCAGGGCAGAAAACCACTAAATCCAAGTAATCCACCTAAATCCAACGTGGCCTCAGCTCCAGGAGAAAAAAAACCACTGGCTGGTTACTCTAAGAATGACACACAGAGACTCCCCTCTGCAGCATGCCAGGCAAATTCCAGCCACAGCTCCTCCGAGGCAAAACACCTTTTCAGCGGGATCCACAACATTCCTGCTGCCTGGAAGTCACCCCTTGGGACGGGGGCAAAGCAGCTGCACGTCAGGGCAAGGCAAAAGCAAACAGGCAGCGCGTTTACCCACCGGAGAAAGCGGCCTCGAGGCGAAGCTGAAGTGGGGATTTAAGGGGGAAAATGGAATTAACGGGGCTGGAACGAGGCCGGGGCACGGGAGCTCACAGACAGAGGTATTGATCAGCCCAAGGGCAACAGAGAAAGTGGGTGAGGCAGTGGGCTGGGAGAGTGGAAGCTCTCAGACGGAAGGCCGGGAAAAAAAATTCTTCCCTGGGAGGGTGGGCAGGAGTCAGCCCCCCTGGAAGTGCTCAAGAACACGTGGATGTGGCACCCGGGGGCACGGTTTAGTGGCCACCACTCTGCTGGGTTAGTGGTTGGAGCCGGTGATCTCAGAGGGCTTCTCCAACCTGAATTATTCTATTCCATGACTCTTTGGAAGACCAGCAATCGGTGGGAGCTGGAGGCAGGAGTGGGGACGGAGCCCAGCACCCCCAGCCACGCTGGTCACACCTCGACACCTTTTAGCAGGACAACGTGGCTGCTGGACCCAGGGAGAGCCAGGGGAGGGGAAAAAAATCAGAAGCGAAGAAGAAAGCGGTTTGAAACCTCACCTCCCACATTCTCACTCGCTTTGTAGTCTTGTGCTGCAGCCAGGACTGAAATTAGCCAAATTGAGTATGAATTATTGAAAGCACCCGCGCTCCGTTTCCTCTGCTAATCAAAGAAAATGATTCCAGGAAGCTGAAAAATGTGGGAAGAGAAGCAGTTTTTCAAGGGAAACAAAAAAAAAAAAAAAGAAAAAAGAAAGAGGCACTGCTGGAATGGCTTTTGTAAGGGCCACTCCAACACACCAGGATGGATCCATCCATCCATCCGGGTCCTGGGGCACAGTCACTCTGTCCCCACCCTGGCCACACCACACATCAAAGTTCTCCTGCTCCGGGAAGTCATCCTGAAGGAATGCAGGATCTTTGCAGGGTGTTTATTAAGATAAACAGACCAAAGTCCCACTCCTGGGCACGGATTAATGTGGGACAAGCCCGGGCGGGTGCCCGGCAGTTTCGGCAGGCGCCTGGCAGGGAGATGCCCCCGGGGCTCCTGGGCAGAGCCCTGCCCGACCAGTGCTGCCCATCACCCAGTGCTGCCCATCACTGTGGCTCCCCAGGCAGCTCCAAGGCTGGGGCAGGTCAGCTCTGTCCTCCCCACCAGCAGATCCCAGCTCCTGGGCTTTCCTTCGAAAACCAACCGAGCGCTGAGACATTTTCCCGGCCTCCTTTCCCCTGGGACAAGTCCTGTGGATGCCCATGCTGACCTGTGTGCCCAGGTACTCCAGCTTTCGGCCTGAGAGAGCCCAAGACAAGCAGCACAAGCAAGCTCCAGGTGCACCAAAGGGAGAGCTGAGCTGAGTTCTCAGAGCCACCCAGTTCCCCGCTGGCTGCAAGCTGGTGGCAGCACTAAACCAACCCAAATTCCTACCCTGGGGCTGTCTGGCTGTCTGTCCTGTGAGCAGCCACAGCTGGACATTGAATTTACACCTCCAGCACACACAGAGTGTGGCAGGGCTGAGGGCTCCATCCCACGTGGAAAAGGGATGACAAGGTGTAGGATCGGGTCCCAAATTCTCACCCAGCTGGAGCAGGGAGGGATGCAGCTCCCCAGTTTACTGGGGGTGGGCACAGGGTGCCAGGGAGAGGCGATGAGACAAAGAAACCTGCACCCGAGTCCTGCCCTGAGGCAGGTCATCACTGAGGCCCAAAAACAGTTCTGCCAAGCCAGGGGATGCAAAGAGGATGGAGGAGATGCCAGGACCCCAAACCTGCAGGAATTCCACTCGGGAGATGCTCAGAGGGACAGATTCTCAGCCAGCTTTGACACCAGTGGCGCCTGCCAGGGGAAGTGTCCCCACACTCTCCACCACTCCCTGGGGGGAACAGTCGCCCCCACAGTGGGGTTTTTCTCTCCCACACATCCCCAGCACCCCTAGCAAAGGCTGCACCTGCCCATGGAGCAGCTCCCTGCAGGAATATCTGTCTGGGAGAGCTGCACCACAGCTGTGGTCAAGTGCCCTGAGCATCCCACACTGGGAAGCTCCGAAAGGGTGCTGCAGAGAATGGAGACGTGGAAATCTTTCACCCCCGGGGAAACTCGCAATACCTTTCCCACTCCATGTCTTTTTCCTTCTCTTCTGCCCCATATCCTTACAAAAAGGATGGAACAGCAGGAATGCTGCTCCCCTGAGCACTCCCACCAGCCCAGAGGCGACGCACCAGCTCCAAACCAGCAGTTCACTGGGAAAACGCGAGGCAGAGGGAGGTGCAGAGATGGGAACTCATAAAACTTTCTCCTACTCCCACATCCCTCCTCCATCCTTCTCTTCCACCCCCCCACCCCCGTCTTCACAAAAAGGATGGAACAGGGAGAATGCTCTGCTCCCCTGAGCATTCCCACCAGCCCCAGGCCAGCCCTGATCCAGCATCCAGCAGTTCACCAGGAAAACACGGGGCGGGAGGAGGCGCAGAGCCTGCAGCGGCTCCTCTCCAGCCCCCATCCCCTCCGAGAGATCCGTGGAGCAAACAGAAGGAGAAGCAGAACCCGGAGCACACGGCCAGGGCCCAGCACTTGTCACAGCAGCATCTGTGCTGCTGAGCAAGGACCCCCTGATCCCGCAGAGAAATGCAGCAGGATGTGCCAGAGCGGGAAGCGGGGCCAGAGGAGCCTTCCCAGACCAGTAGCCTCCCACACCAGATTAAAATTCCATAGGAATTTGCTAAACAAATCGACTCTCTCAGCTACTGCCGTCAAGCCGGGGGATGTTTTGCATTACTGCCACGCACGGGAGGGAGCAAACAGCCCCCCAACCAGGCTTGGCCCAGCCACAGGGCCCCCCAACACGAGGCACCTCCTGTCCCAGCCAGGGGCTTCTGCAGGCTCCATCCGTCACCAGTGCACCGGGAAACCACCCGAAATAATCCCCTGCTCTCCCCAGTGCCACTGCCTGACGCAGCAGCCCCAAGAGGGAACCCGCTCCAGCCCCAGTGTCCACTGAGGGTGGGGAGGCAGGAAGGGGACCCCCAGGGCTGTCCAGGGGTGGATTCTCCTCTCTCCTACGTTTCGCAGCTGCTGCCTGACACGGAGGTGTTGATGGCTGTTCTCGTTATCTCCGATTCAAAACAGCCAAGAAGAGGAGGGAAGGGAAAAGGCGGAAAAAAAAAAAACAAAAAACAAAAAACCCACCAAAACAAAAAAAACCCACCTCCTTTAAGAAGAAACCCACACATCAACCCTCGTCCAAGCCCCCTCCCTCGCCCCGCTCTGGAGCACAATGAAGTGGCAGGGCTGGATTCCAAAGAAATCGTTGCAGGGTTGCAGAGAGAGCAGAGCATGGGGAGTGACCACAAGCCTGAATCACCTACGGCAGACCCGTGCCAGCGATTTCCCCGCTGCGAGGAGCCCACTGTGCATTCCTCAGAGCCTCTGCAAGGAGCCTGAAAAGGAAATTTTGCATGGGCTGGTTTACAAGAACAAAACGCCTCAGTTCTGTGGGGAGCTGGAAAGAAAGAGAGGAGACAGAATAAAAGTGAGCGGGCAGAAGACAAAGCGGAATGAAGGGTGTAACTTGAAGGGAGATGCTCTCAAAGCAGTAAAACATGAGAGAAAGCCTGGGAGGAGAGGCAATGGGGGAGATGAAATTCTTCCACAGGAGTAATTCGTGGGGTGGCTGCAGAGACGGGGTTAAAAAAAAAAAAAAAAAGTCAGAGGAGAGTTCTGGACTGGCTAAAATCAGAATTTCTATTGGAGCTGTGTGACTTTTTTATACATATGGAGCATCTGCAGTGCACTGCGTGCTGAACACGAGCCAGAGCAGCTCTGTGACAGGCATCCACGCGGAGCAGAGCTCCACAGGCCCACCCACTGTGGTCACTGCAGTGCTCCAAGACCCCACTCCGGCCCCCTCCGTTCCCAGGCTGGGTGACACACCCCCCCCAAAGGTGACTGTCCTGGCACGACACCCACCCACCTCGCTGCCCACCCAGAGAGAGCAGCCCTGGGCTGGAGGAGGCAGCAGAGGAGCCACCAGACATCATGGAAGGCCCAGCCGTGGACACTCTCAGCATCCTGGGAAGCCAAGAGGTAAGCCCAGACAGCATTTGGGACAACTGCTCCCTGCACACACACACAGAAGGTCAGTGCTCAGCCTTGCTCTCACCGCTGGAACAATTCCCATCGGGGAGGCACAGCACCAACCCACACGCTGCCCCCAAACCAGGCAGATCCATCCTGGCCAAAAGGCTGAACCACCCCCTGACTCGGCTCTGTTTTCCGAGTCACCTGGAAGCTGAGGTTCTTCAGGACATTTGCAAGGAAATAATTAGACCTAAAAACCACCTCCTCGCTGTGCTTGTTCCTTCACGCTGGTCCTGCACGAGGTAGGGGGATGGAGTCACTGCTACCTACTACACCACACTAGTTTAGAGCCAAGAGCTTCTTGAAGAGGCTGCAGGGAGGAGGGCCCCAAACCACCAGCAGCACCCTCAGCCACGGCAGCGTGGGCTGACAGTGCCCAACACCACCGGGCCCCACAAAAACCCAACTCACACGGGCTTTTCCCGGGAGGTTCCGAGCCCACACACACATCCCAGAGCTCACCGAGCCCCGGCCAGGGCAGTCACACCAGTGCTGATGCAAACTGTGCCACGGCCAGGCGGCATCCAAGAGGAGCTCTGGGTTCTCATTAACCCAAGGGCTAAACGAGGGGTTTTAATCTGAGCTTCCTTCCACCCGGACGGCCCCCGTCAGGAGTCACCTCCCGCGCCGCACACAAAAATCCTGATTTCCTTCCAGAGCTGTTGGGATCGAGGTGAAATGTGAGACACACTCACACACAGGGGAGAGGTGTCTCAGGGTTAGTCAGCTCTTCAGCTCCAGAGCAGCGTGGTCGATGGTGCCAGGGGAGAGCAAGGAGAGGACAGTCGGGATGCTCCGGTACCTGCCCAGCGACTCCAGCCCTCCTCGTGCACTACCAGCACTCCAGGAACAAACCCTGCAAAACTGTGGCTTCCTGGGCTGATTATTTCCCTGGGAAGCCTCATGCAGGTGTCCCAAAGAACAACAGGAAATCCACTCCCATCGTCCCCTTTCCATACATTTCCCCCCCTCCCCAACAGAGGAGGGGGACCAGAGCCAACATCCTGCTCCGCCCGGTCCCAACCTGTGTCCCAGCCTCCTGAGCAAGCCCCAGAGCTGCTCCTCTGCCCTTCAGCACCAAAAACTCCCCCTCCAAACCCCCCCCTCAAGTGCTGGAGCCAGTCTGCAGAGCTCAGCTGGAGTCTTGCATTTCAACTCCAGCTGGTCAAAGCGTTTTTTTTTTTTTTTTTTGCCACAATTAAGTATAATCAAATCACGGTGTTTTCCACTCCAACCTGAGCTGTTCCACAGAGATGCCCTGGTTTGAACTCCCCTCTTAGACAGGCAAGATTTGGATGTCTAGGATTTTTCCAAGCTGGAGCAACAGGACACGGAGACACTCAAAACATTCGTGTTTTTCCACTCAGCTGCTGCCATTCCTCCAATTCTTTCTGCAAAAGCACTCAAAGGTTTGTTTTCAAACTCAAAGTGCAGCGAAGAGCAGCGTCCCGGGGAGCTTCGCTTTGAACCCCTCCTGTGAGGAGCTGATGGGAAACGAGTCCCGGAGCTAAATTCTCAGGCTGGGAGCTCGGAAACGGTTCCCAGGGTGGCAGGAGCAGGTTCTCAGGCCTGGTTTTGCAGGGCCTTCCAGAAGCCAGGTGGGCGGGTTGCAGTGGTTGAGCTGAAAGGGACTTCCACAGACCTCGGGAGAGGCCTGAGCTGCGACAGGGCTCGAGGGAAAACAGAGCTGTGGAGGTAAATGTGGTCCACGCTCGCCACAGAAATCCTGCCAGCGCTCAGCTTGCAGGAGACACAAAGAACCAAGATGTGGGGCAGAGCAGCAAGTCCGTGGGACGTGACAAAAGGAAAAAAAAAAAAAAAAAGCGGGTTTACCAAGGCAAGTGAAGCGGCTGCCAAGAGAGCTGGATGCCAAAAATCAGAAACACATCCACCCTGAGCAATGCTTTCGGCCCACCTGAGTTATCAGCACCTCGAGGTCACCTTGTTCTTGTCATTTCTCAATAACAGCCCCCCTCCCCACCCCGGACAGGTCTCCACCAGTCTGGAGAAATCAGGTCCACCACACGTGTCCTCTGTCTTCCAGCCCTCTCCAGCCCCCCAAAACCACACACCAGCCAGGCTGAGCCCACCTCCCACACCAACAGCACCCTGGTGAGACGTGGGGAAGAGGGGGTTGCTTAATTAGAGGAGTAATTTATGCAGCAAAGGATCTTGAAGAGGGGAGTCCCAGGAGGAATCAATCTGCTCCCTGGCACCAGGAAGGGTTAACGGAGCAGGGGATAAAGATAAGCCACCTATATTTATAAGGATCTGAGTTGGGACGTGCCCAGCTCTGGCACCTCCAGCCCCCTTGCACAACAGCTCGGGAGCAGCCCCAAAAATCCTTCTGGTGGTGCTGCACTTGAGGGAATGATCAGAGACACATCCACCTGCCCCAGCTCTCCACCAGACTTATGGTACTGGGAGGAAAAGTTGACCCCTCCTCATCTCCCAGTGGCCTTAAGGAACATCAGAGAATAGAATCACAGCATGGTTTGGATCATAAGGGACCTTAAAGCCCATCCAGTCCCGCGCCCTGCCATGGGCAGGAACACCTTCCCCCAGCCCAGGTTTCTCCAAGCCCCGTCCAACCTGGCCTTGGACACTTCCAGGGCTGGGGCAGCCACAGCTTCTCTGGGCAATCTGTGCCAGGGCCTCACCAACCTCACAGGGAAGGATTTCTTCTTTGTATTGAACCTCAATTTCTCCTCTTTGAGTTTGAACCCTTTACTCCCTGTCCTGTCCCTACAGTTCCCAATGCAGAGTCCCTCTCCAGCTTCTTGTAGGCCACCCTTCAGCTACTGGGAGGCTGCTCACAACCTCTTCTCCTTCATCCTTCACCACAGCCAGGAACCACCCCAGCTCACGTCAGCCTGTGCAAGAAGAGCCTGCTTAAAAAACCACAGCAGAAGAGAGAAATCTCCCAGATATTTGCCCAGGTTTAACTGAAACAACCACACACCCTCGTGTTTCTCCTCCCTCCCTCCCCACTAGGTGCAAGGAAGGTGCAGGACTGATACCTTTCAAGTACATTGTGGAATATTATATATATATATAAAAATATATTTAGAAAGCCTCCAGTGCTCTTCCTGCTTACAGACCCCACTCTGCTGAACCAGCTCTCTCCCAGGCCCCAGAGTTGGGTCATTTACCCCTGTCAGCATTCACAGCTGGAAAAAGGGGTTATGGCCTCTCTGCTGCACGTCCAAGGGGAGGAGGGAGCCAGACCCGCCTGTTTATTTGTTGTCTGTGCAGAATTCCTGCATTCCTTCCCCGTGTTTACTCATCTGCTCTCAGGACATACTCAGAGCCCAGCAAAGGGCTTTGGGGGCACCATCTTCCTGCCCAGGGCTTGGGGCTCTTGGTGGAACCAGGACAAGCACAAAGCGGGAGGAGGGAAGCCAGGGAGTGGGTTATTACAGAATATTCTCAAGGTGGGTGAGGAAAAAGGGAGAAAGAACAAGATCAGTTCTCCACACATCTGCTCTTCACAGAGGCACAGCTCCACACCTGGATGCCTAAGACTGGTTCTGACTCAGTTACACCTTGGAGAAGCAGAATTTGGCTTCTCAGATCCCTCAGGATCCTGGATCTCTCAGGAGCTCATCGACAAGGCTCCAAGCAAGCAAGGAAGCTCCAAGGCACAGGCAGCCAGGGCTGGCTGTGACGAAGAACGGGCCTCCACCACAGCAGTAACCCATGAACTTATTAGCTCTAAACCCACAGGGAAATGTAACTCAGGTGGGAGCAGCCTAAATTCCCTGGGGAGCGCCTGCCACCCACTTGTGTCAGGACAGGACCTGCCGTGGGGATGCTTCGACCACGTCGCAGAGAGGACTGGAAATGCATCAGCTCCGGAGTAAAACGGACACAAAACGACTTTGCTTGGGAGGCGCTGGGTGTGTGACAGGGAGGTCAATGCCAGGCACTGTCCCTGTGACAAGAGCCCACAGACCAGAACCCCAGGAACTGGGATGAGCTCAGCTGGCCACAGCGTGGTGCTGATAACACCAAAGCTGTGGGTTTGCTCCCTGTAAGGGCCAGCCGCTTCAGAGCTGGACTCGACGGCCCTTGGGGGGTCCCTTCCCACTCAGAATATTCTGGGATTGTGTCCTTCGCGTTCCACCTCTACCTGTCCAACACCCAGCCTTTACTCAGATGGGAGCAATGAGTCAGACTTGCTGGAACCTGGAGCTTTCTGTGGCTCTGCCCTGGCCACACGCAGAACATCAGGGCTGATCCTCATCGGCCGTCACCAACAAGGTCACAGAATCTGCTCGGCTGGAAGGGACCCCCAAGGATCATCGAGACCAACCCTCAGCCCTGCACAGGCCCGGCCCCAAGAGTCACACCCTGTGCCTGAGCGGATCACCCAAACAGATGGCAGATCTTGAGCTCTGGCAGCCTTTGGGGCCGTGACTAAACCCTGGGGAGCCTGTTCAGTGCCCGACCACCCTCTGGGGGAAGAACCTCCTCCCGAGATCCGACCTGAACCTTTCCCTGGCACAACGTCGGGCCACGTCCTGGGGTTCTGCCCCAGAGCAGAGCTCAGTGCCCGCCCTTCCTCTTCCCACCACGAGGAAGTTTCAGCCTGCAACGAGGAGTCCCCTCCTCATCCTCCTCCTCCTCTCCAAGTGCCGCGGCCACTCGCCCCTCGACCGCCACGAGCCCGGCGGGCCCTGGAGCAGCCCAGGCCCCGCAGCCTCACCTTCCACGCAGTGCTCCACCTCCTCCAGGTTGCGCAGGGTGATCCTCATGAGGCTGGAGTTGAGCATGAGCTCGTTGCGGTGCGCGGGCCACAGGTACTGCGGGGCCGGGTTGACGAAGAAGATGCGCGTGTCCCCCGTGGACACCTGGTTGTCGCAGATCAGCGGGTCCCCGAAGCCGCCGATGACCACCTTGTTCCCGCCGTCCAGCAGGATCTCGTGGGTGACGATGTCTCTGCCCTTCAGGTAGCGCCAGACTCTCACCTTGGAGGGGGGGAAGGAGAAAGGGAAAGAGCTCGTGAGGGCGCTCCCCGGTCTGGCCCGCTCTTCCCTCCCAGCGGAGCTGATTCCGCGAGCTCCGAGGGCGCGGAACGCGCGCGGAGCTCCTCCTGCCAAAGCCCTCCTCGCCGCGGGTCTCCCCGGCTCCCGAGGAAATCCCCGCGGCGAAAGGCACCGAGGGAGGAGAAAGCACTTGTGAAGGAAAAAAAAAAAGGGAAGTCCCAGCTGGGGAAGGCTGCAGAGCTAAAGAGAGAGCTGTCCATCCACGGGGGAGGCTCTGAAGTGGCAGCACGGGAGCAGGGGCAGGAGGAGGCAGGTGGAGGAAAGAAGGGAGCCTGGTGGCTCTGACAGGCCACTGGTGCCTCGGGAACACGAAGGCAGAGCAGGTAACATTGCACATAGAAACGTCAAAGTTAACTCACGTCCCCGTAAACCACTGAATAAAACCATCGCAAGCTGGATTTCGGGAAAACACACGGAGGGTTTGGCAGGAGGAGCCCATCCCCCTGTACTCATCCGAACTTCAGGCATAAAAATAAGTCCTGGCCACAGGAGTTAGTGGCTACTAACTGCCAGTGGTTCCAGGGCAGTGCCCCTGCGCTCCAGCGCCGGCTCATCCCTCTCTCTGCAGCAAACTGCCCGAAAAGAAACACCCACACAGGAGGGAGGCAGCAGCTCTCAAATGAACCTTGGTGCACGCAGGACACCAGAGACACGTCCCCACGCGCTCCTGCCGGGTCAGAAATCCTCCTGCTGCTGGTGCTGCCGCGATTCCACCGCGGGGAAAGGCGGCACGGGGCAGAGCCAGCCCGCCACGTGGAGCAGGAACAGCTCAGCAGAGGTTTGTGCCCGGAGCAAGGGCGTTGCTGTGACCACCACAGGCTGGCAGGCTCAGAGCTGCCCCATCACACTCTTGCCACCATCTCCCCACAGCCCCCAGGGCACTTCAGCAGCCCGTGCCAAGCCCAGAGCAGCCAGGGAGGTGGTGGCTCGGAGATAAGGGGGCTCTCTGCTTTAAGAGCCGAATTCCAGGGGGGCAGAGAGTGGATGCTCACAGGCAGGTAGGCAGACGGGTCCCTCCCACCCTCTGGGGGTGGCAGGGAGGCAGATATGTTCACACCACAGCTTCTGTGCTTGGGAAAGGGCGGGGGGAGTTGTTACAACTGAGGAGGAAAGCGCAGAGCAGACTTGATCGCACTCGAGAATGAGCCATTTCTAATAGTTCTCTGCCACTGCAGCTCAGTGGCCTCTGCCCTGCACGGCTCTTCAAGTGCATTGTGCTCCCCTGCAGGCTTCTGGGAGCCCCTTCAGACTCTTCCTCTTTGCCAAATCCCTCCATCCTGTCACTCGGTGACTACAGAAGACACACACGAAAATCTGAGGCTGCAGAGTTCAAACAGGAGGGTAAAAGCCTGCTGGGGGGGTAGGGGGAATGCCAGACTCCTGACCTGTCATCAATCCCATCAGTTTTTGAAGCCCTGACTCCAGAATTTCGGGGCAGTGAGCTCGGAACTCAGCCCTGATCCAGAGGCTTCGAGGTCCACAGTGATCCTGAGGCAAAGTCCTGCTCACCGTCCCTGCCACAACCAGGAGCAGGCAGCTACAGGGAGACATTCCCTGTAGGAACAGGGCCGTTCCCACTGCCACAGGAGCAGGCAGGCTGGGGTCAGACCCTCCTGCTCAGCACCAGGCTCACCCATCAAGCAGGAAAAGGGAACACATTCCGTGCTGCCTGTACCCTACAAGTACAAATGAAGGTTAAGAACAAAGTTTAAGAATGTATTTCATCCTCAAATCCTCCTATTTCTCACACCACCTCCTCCTCCTCCGGGTGTAACATTTGCCCTCCCTGCAGAAGAAGCCTGGATTGATGGGTCTCAGCCTCCCACCCAGCCCGGCAGGTCCTGCGATGCAAACAGCAACGTATCACCCAAACTACAGATGCATTACCGAGGTGAGCCCTGTTCTCCCGCATACCTGAGCTCCAAAACCACCCCAGGTATAAAACAGGGCTCTGACAGCTCCTCTCTGGAAGCTGCACATGCCTTAGCTGCTCCCAGGCGCGGAGAGGTTTGCTGCAGGCAGGTTACCCACGTGCTCTCACACCCCTCTGTCTGCCAGCCTGAAGGGAGGTGGCAGCCCTTGGGTGCTGAGCCGTTCCACAGCACCAGGGCACAGGGACAGGTGGGCCCTGCACAGCCCAAAATCCGAGCTGCTGGGCAGGGGTGAGGAGAGGGACAGGGAGAGCAGGGCCTCCAAAGCCACTGCGGGTTGGAACGAGGTGGTCTTTAAGGTCTGCAACTTCCTCGGGAGGGACGGGTGCTGATCTCTGCTCTCTGGTGAGCAGCGCCAGGATCCGAGGGAATGGCTGGAGATGTGTCAGGGCACGGTCAGGTTGGATTCCAGGGAAAGGTTCTTCCCCCAGAGGGTGTTTGGGCACTGAAGAAGCTCCCCGGGGCAGTGGGCACAGCCCCAAGGCTGCCAGAGCTCCAGGAGGGTTTGGACAACGCTCTGAGGGACAGGGTGGGATTGTTGGGGTGTCCTGGGCAGGGCCAGGGGTCGGACTTGGATGACCCTTGTGGGTCCAACTCAGGGTATCCTGTGATTCTATGATTCCAAGGTCCCTCCCAACCCAAACCACCCCACGGTTCTCTGAAGAACCTCCCTCCTCCGAGAGCTGCCTGTGCACAGCCCTGCCAGCACCAGCTCCACTCCTGAGAGGGATGGCACTCCACCAGCACCCAGGGGGAGCCTCAGGCGGCAAGGGGAGCTGGGACAGGCAGCTTCCCTCCCCTCTGATCCGACAGGGATCCCAGCATCCACACCGACATCTGCTCTGCCACACGGGGCAACCCCTCCAAAAGAGCCTTTTCGGGGGCCACCTGCAGCCCTGGCACCCCGGGCGAGTGGGGCACAAGCCCATGCCAACACCAGCCTCCCCAGCGGGCACCAGCTGCTCCTCCGGCGTTTCCCAGCAGCTCAGCTCCCCCCGTGGTTGTGCTTCTCCCGGCAGTCAAGTCAAGACACCTTCCTGCAGCCCCACCTCCTCCTCCTCCTCCTCCTCCTCAGCGCCCGCGGGGCAGGCGCTCCGAGAGGTGCACCAGCAACCAGGGCGAAAAACCCAGGAATTACAAAGGAGACAAAAGGGAGGAAAGGGTTGCGTGTGTGTGTGAAAAAATGAATAAAAATTAAAAAAAAAAATTACACCAGGCGGGCAGAAAGCACAGCCCGAGGCTGGCGCTGTGAAAGGTGCATGCGGGGCGTTTTCACAGCTAGGGCTGAGGGGGGGGGAGAAAGGTTAAAGCCCACCCCCTCCCCTGCGCCGCAGCAGATGGTAATTTGAGTTAATTGGCATGGCTGTTCCAGTCATACACCTCAGAGCCAGGCCACAGCGCTCACAAGCAGCATCAGAGTCCACCAGCCTTCTCCCCACCCTTCTCCTCTGTAATGAATGGA
The DNA here is from genome assembly GCA_013399855.1 of Oxyruncus cristatus. Lineage (NCBI taxonomy): Eukaryota > Metazoa > Chordata > Aves > Passeriformes > Cotingidae > Oxyruncus > Oxyruncus cristatus. The sequence continues at coordinate 146,416 of VXAY01005123.1, forward strand.
TGGGAAGGCACCAAAGACCGAGCAATTACCTGTAGGGCATCCCATTCATCATCACACACAATTAAGACTTTGTCACCGGTGACTCACCGGCTGCATCAAGGACTGGGGAAGAAAAGGGAGAGAGAGAGAGAGAGAAAACCGGGCTGGAACCTATTCCCAAGAAGTCCCTTCCCTGTAGCAGACTCACTCCTCACTCCTTTGCCAGGGAGCACATAAAACACTGGATTAAGACTGTTTTACAAGGCTCCTGGCAGCTACAGGGAGGCAGAGTAAGAACAGCGATAACTTCATTCGAGCAGATCCTTGCAAGGGTATATTTTAAGGGTGGCAAAAAAAAAAACAAAAACAAACCCACAACCCAGAAAGTAAAAGGATTTCTTTCCAGCATGCCACGGGGGGGTGGTCCGTGCCACAGGGAAGGGGACCACCTGTGCAGCGCTACCGAATTCCTGCCAGGAATATGCCTCGAGAAATGGCTTTGTAAAGCCAAGATGAGAAGTCAGAGCAGTCTCCTCTGGTAGATGCCTGCACGGACAGCGGGAAGAAGGGTCACCACGAGATTTTTGGCAGTCCGGGGGAGATGGAGGCCAGCATCAGCTTTACTCTGCCCAACCCTTCCCTCCTGACCACATCCCACCCCTCTCCCTCTGTCACTCTCAGCTGCTTTTTCTCCAGGAGCTACCAAACCCACCTCCCCCAGCAACTTCCACATCCCCCCCTGCCTGGAGAACAGCCGCAGTTACCCCCCAAAATAGGGGTCCATTGTTCGGGACAGGATCCACATCCTTTTCGACACTTCCTATAGCACATATAGAACCTGGGCCTGTCCTATAAATAGGAGCTGCCTTCACCAGTGTCGGGCCAGCCCAGAACAAGGCACATCAGAGGGCTCAAAGCAGGGAGGACAAGGCCAACACAGGGGATGAGCAGCAGCACGAAGAGCTCGGGAAGCACAGCGATCCCAGCGCCTTGTTCCTGTGTCAAACCCCTCCGGAGCAGCGGCACATCAGGCAGTTTCAGGGAGTTCTGTCAGCCTGTTCTTCCCTTTTTCATCTCCTCTCCCAGCACATGAATGGCTGATAGCTATTTATGGGTGTTTATCTAACATTAACTTCGCATTTCTCCCGAGCTGTAACGCGCTTATCTTCATCCATCAAAGGCTTCAGCTGGGAGGGTTTGGAGTTTAACTGGGAAGAACAATACCCGAGTGCAGCACTCACAGATATCCACATGCCTGATCCCTCCCAGACCACCCAGCACCAGTAACACTCACTATTTTGGGTGTGGGCTCCAGGGAACTCCCACCACACACTTGGCCCTTGCCTCTCCTCTGCAGATAAAGCAGAGCCCGACAAGAGATAACTGCGGTATCTGCAGGTAACCCCAGGGCCTGAGGAATGACAGCGAGGAATTGCACGTGAATTTCCTCACCAGCCAGATCCTCTCCTTTCCTGGGCTTATCCCAGTCCCACAGGGCACCAGGATCCGTGTGAGGGCAATGCCCAAACCGCCCCGTTGGAATTTAGGTGCCTGGTGTTAAAAAAAACCAACCAAACAAAACCAGCCAACCCAAGTCAAACTCCAGGCGTGCCTAACCCGGCATCAGCAGAATCCACAGCAATTCCAACACTTTGGGAGATCTTGGAGTGAAACAAGCCAGCAGCTGCTGCAGAGCTACTCATTTACAAGTCATTATAGTTAGGGGAGATTTATCTGCTTTCAGGTCCTTAGGACACCCCAAGTCCCATTCCAATGCTTCTTTTTTTTTGCCCTCTGCAAACACACCGTGAAATGCCATTAAAAATGCCACGGAACAGGCTGATGCACAGGTAAAGGGCCTGAGAACCACTGCTCTATGAAGAGTGCTAAATGTCACAGCGCGAGCAGGAACGGGATGGGCACTTCCATCTAAGGCAGGAGAGAAGGTTTTCCTCCTTTCACTTTCTCTTACAGGACTCCAAGACTGAGCCGGGATCTTGGGAGCACGTTCTGGCCTTCAGGTGCTGTCACAACACTAGTCACGGGCAGAAGCAAAATCCCACCATTAAACCCTGGAGCGAGAAGCACAAGCATTGCTCGGGGTGGCTCAGGAAAAGGGAAGAGATTCCCCTCCCGAGATAAGGAATGCCAACTGTGTTTCACATAAAGCCACCACAGGCAGCCCAGGCTCTCCCTCCCCTGCCGGCTCCAGCTCGGGCTGGGTGGATTGGACCTTCCAAAGGCAGAGCTGCTGAGCCAGCAGGTTTTCCCATCACGGCGTTTCCCGGCCCAGGGTCTCTCGCTCTGATGCGGCGAGATGGTTTCAGACCAGCCAAGACACCTTGCCGCGTGTCTGCAGTGGGAGCAAAGAGCCCCATCTTTCAGATGGGCATTTCTGCCTCATCACCAGCCTCCCTGGACCACCTCCCTCGTGGCACCCCTGCCCCAGCCTCAGGTGGCCACATCCACCCACCATCTGTGCCCAGCGCTGCTGCAGGACACCGGCTGCTCGCAGCAGCTTATTAATTTTCCACGTAGCACCCAGGATGTGCCAGACACTCTGCAAACATACGGCCCCTGCTCGAGCCTACTGGGGGGGAAAGGGGGGTGGGTCTGTGATCTAATTTGCAAGGTACAGATTGTTCCGCGCGGGGCAGAGCAGGCGGGAGGCACCGGGCACCAGCTGGGCAGGCAGAGGCTGCTCCACCACCTCCCTGGGCCGAGGGATGCTCCGGAACACGGAGCAGCACCACGGCGCGAAGTTCACCCTCCCCTGCCCCAAGGAGAGCTCTGCCACCAACGCACCGCCGAGCATCACCCCAGGCCCTCCCTGCTTAGCACCAAACCACAGGCAGGAACCGCAGGATTTATTTATTTTTTTTTGTTTAAGGATGGGCAGAAGAGGGGATGGGGAAGAGGAGAGGGGAAGGCAACGTAGCAGCATGTCCTTGCAAGTGAGATTTCTGCCCCGGCAAGGGTTAAGCCATCCAGCACGTTTTCTGTCAGGCAGGCGGATGGTATTTCAGGTTGCTCAGTACTTTACCTCTCTCAGCTTAAGGTGGGGGGGAGTAAAAAAAAAAAAAAGAAAAAGCATAGCCAGAGGCCAGATTCGTAGTTAAACAATAGCTCGGGCTGGAGGAACTCAAGATGCTGCTAAAGTAAACAGGGAGCCCTGGGTAGAGGCAGCGAGCACCTTCCCGGCAGCCCAAACCCTGCCAGAGAGAAAGTTGGGAACCAGCTCCCGCATCACGGCAAGGAGGGAAATGCCCATAAAAAGCAACCTTGAGAGATTCCCCCTCGACACAGCTGCGGGAGCGACTCCGCAGTCTAAAAATACCTAATTACACCCCAAAGCCCCCGGCGCACACAATCAGAACCACATGCGCCCTAAACCCAGCCGGCGCCCGTCGGGAGGGCGGGGGCTGGGGGGGGAAGCGAAAGTTCCCCCCCCCTGCACCCCCTTACCTTGCAGGAGTAGGTGTGGTGGACCGGGTCCACGTTCATGATCTCCTCCACCGTGCCCGTCAGCACCACGTTGGCCTCCTCCTCCCTGCGCTCCAGCTCCCGCTCGGGGCAGGTCGCCAGTCCCAGTCGCAGCCCCAATCCCAGTCCCAGCAGCGCCAGCAGCGCCCGGGCACCGTCCGCCCGCTGCGCCCCCATGGCCCCGGTCCAGTCCCGCTGCCGGCCCGGTCCCGGTCCCCCGACGGCGCGGGCAGACAAAGCGGCCCCGCTCGCAGCCGCAGGGAGAAGGGCTACTTTTGTTCGAGGAGGTGAAAAGGAGGAAAGAAAGAGAGGAGGGAGGGAGGCAGCGAGGGGAGGGGAGAGCAGGGGAGGGGAGAAGGAGGAAAATCCCAGGAGGAGGAGGAGGAGGAGGAGGAGATATCTCTCCGTGAAGCCGCGGCCGGCGAGCAGCGCTCGGTCCTCTCTGCCTTGCCCCTGTAAGAAAGCCCGCAGATTTGCATGCAATCTGAATTGCTGATAAGGACGGGAGCGGGGGTAGGGGGGGAGAGGAGGGAGGGAGAGAGAGAGAGAGAAAGAGAAAGGGAGGAAGGCAGCGCGTCCGCCCGCCCTGCTGCCAGCTCTTACTGCGGAGCTGCCGCGAACGCCACCCCCAGGAAAGGGAGCTCGCCTCGGGTTAATGGATAATCAGCGCCGCAACGTGAGGAGACTTTTAAAGGTGTAGGGACCGCACCGGCCCCGCTGCCCCACCCCCGTATGAGCGACAGCTGGAGCCCAGCCCTGTCCCGGGGTCCCCTCCCCCGCGGGGGTCGGACCCCGGTGTTTCCATCCCCCCGTTTCGCCCTTGGCGGCTGCCGCCAGGGATGCTCCCGGTTTTCCCGTGGGGAAACTGAGACAGGGTTGGTCCTGCTCCGTAGAGATGCCACGAGTGCTCCATCGCGGGGCGAACCGAGTCACCCGCGCCCGGGCCATCACCGTCCCCTCGGCGTTCCCAGGGGGAGATGGTGCTCGGGGAGAGGGGCTCAGGGCATGTACCCCGGCCACAAAGCCACCCACCCTCCCCTGGAATGATAGAACCGTGGGATCACGGAATGGTTTGGGTTGGAGGGGACCGCAGGCAGGGACACCTTCCGCTATCCCGGCTTGCTCCAAGCCCCGTCCAGCCTGGCCTTGGACAATCCCAGGGAATGGCGGGTGTCTGCCCCTGGAGCACCGTGACCTCCTGCCCCGGCTTTCCCTCGGGGGACTGGACGGCGATTTTTCCAGATGTCACGTGCAATTACTGCGGATATAAAATGAAAAGTTAAGTGGCACCGGGGGAGGGATATTGTTTCTCCCCTCCATAAATTAGCCAGCCCCCACGGGCGGTTTACGAGGCTGTTTCACTTGATGGCCCTAAACAAGTCCCGGCTGTGACCCAGGGTGAATCGCCGACCCCACGGTGAAGTTTAACCGCGCCGGTGCCCCCCGGTGCCAGCAGAGGGACGACACGTGGTGTGCCCCCGTGTCCTTTCCCGATGAACAGGTTTCTGCAGCGTCCTGCCCTCGGAGGCTCTGCATCCCCCATCCTGCTCACGCCCTAAATTCTGAGCGGCCCGTTTGTGGCTGTTTGCCCCCTGCAATCGTGGGTGTGCCGATCCTTCCTGCCTCCCCTGGAACAGCAAACAGAATTCGGCTACGAGGCAGGAATAAATGAATCTGAGTGTTCAAAAATGCTGTCCAAGCCTACCTTCTACCCTGAAGAGGGTGAAACACCAGAGCTCACATAAATCTGGAGGTATCTCAGCTGCTGGGTGGTTTTACAGAGAAGGCAAACTGTACGTTTTCCGTCTCAAACCAGGCACTTGGCATTCCCACAGTGACATTGTCTCAACGCTGGGGCTGTTCCTGTGAACCCCACGCCCTCTCCCAGCTCTCATCCCACTCAAAGCTTCCATTTCTGCCCCATAAATCCGGGTTCCCAAGCTCAGCGCTGAAGGAAGGCTACCTATTCCAAAGCACGCATTATTTTGTCACCTCGGTGAGGGCTTCGCAGAGATGGTTTTCGGGACGAGAGCGGCCCACAGAGTACTCAGGTCTGCAGGAAACCTGCAGGGCGTAACTCTCCCAAAGCTGCCCGTGAAACCCCAGGGAGCATCCCGCGCTCTCCCCTGCCAACGAGGTGCCACGGGGCGAAGTGACCTGAAGCGGGATGCGCAACATCACATTTTCATCCCCCCAAAAAGCGTGATTTCGGGATGAGCTGTGGTGGGAAGACTCCATCCATCGCAGGCCAAGCCCAGGCCCCCGGCAATCATCCCTGTGGAGGCTCCTCACAAAGGGCTCCATCGCTACACCGCTGCTGCTACAAACTCCAGCAATCAGCTAAAAATATTCCACAGTGCCTGGCAGATTATATATATTTTTTTTTTCCCTCCCCTACTTTAATTATTAATTTTTATTGTATTCCTCGAGCGCTGCTCAACTGTAAATCACAGGAGCAGCCTCAGCTCGGGGTGGAAGGAACCGGCTGTGACACCACTCTGCTCCAGCACTTCGAGGAGAGGAGAGGGGAAGAATTATTTACACCGTGTTTGGACTGTTTTCCGTTTGTTAGTGCTCTCTTTTTAGCCCCACCCCACCATCTGCTTTCAAAGCTGTGAAGAGAAAAATGGATTTCACAGGCTTCTTTTTTTTATTTATTTTTTTTATTTTGATGTATTTGCCCCCGATCTGGTGGGTCCTTTGGGTGGATTTACTCAGCCTCGTAGGCTTCCCGGGGGAGGCGAGGCACGAGCAGCCCGGGACCTCGCTCTCCCCCCGCGGGTTTAAGAGAGTTCAAAAAAAAGGAGGAGGGTTTTCCAAAGGAGAGCAGGAGAGGGAGGGCAGCCTGGACCTTTGGAGGCTCCTCAAAAAAAAAAACACCCCATCCAAACCTCGGGCAAAACCTGCCAGGAATTACGCGGTGTTTGCTTCCTCCCGCGCGGAGTTTGGACGGGAATTCTAAGGGTTTGGGTTTTTTTTAAGGGTGGGGGGAAGAGGACTGAAATTTCGGGAGGAGCAGAGGGGATGGGGTGCGCTGCCCTCATCCCCCTGGGGTGGCTCCAGCACCAGTGGTTTCACAGAGCCCTCGGGGGCCGTGGGACGCTGCTCCAGCTGAGCCACCCCGACCTTCAGGCACCTGTGTCATGGGTTTAGCCCCCTGTGCTTTCTGCACAGCGTTTACCAACCCATAAATTCTGCTGATAAGTCGGAAGAGTTTGCACACACAAAACAGATCTCCTTGAAAGGGGGATTAATATTAAGATTTATTGCTACACACAACAAGAACTAAGGGAAATACTTATATACACAATTCTAACTAGTTTTTTATGATAAAGAACTTACATATGTACAAATACCACCTCTCCTTCTCTTCCTCAAAAACAGTCCTGCTTGTCTCCCAGCTCCAGTGATGCCCAGGATGTTTCTTACACCTGAAATCAACTGCCTGGGCCAGGCTTCCCCTCACCAGGGCTCTTCCCCCTCCAGCAGTAGCAGCTGTCACGTTTTCGGCAGGACTCTTAATTTTTTTTTTGGTTTGGTTTGGTTTGGGTTTTTTTTCACGTCCTTTGAAGGTTTTTTTTTCTGATCTCAACAGCTCATGGCACGGAGCAGATGAACAACTTTCAGGCTGGGCCGAGAAACTCTGTGAAGGTCTCTCATTTGCTGCGAGTTATTGCCTCTGCAGGGACACTCCTGCTGCACTCAGCAGCCTCCCTGCAGCACCTCTCCACTGCTTGACCCCGAAGCGCTTCCCTTTCGTGGTGTTTGTCATCACAGCTCTCAGCCAGGGCCATCACAAGGGTCATACCTTCCTCCTCCAGCTTCTCCTGGTGGGGGCTTGGTGGCTGGGGGCGCTTGCTGCGAGCAGATCCTTCGAGGTGTATCAGGCTGGGTGCCCGAGAGTCGCAGTGTCAGTGTCCGTGGAGTGAGTCCCTCCGCCTTTGAGGGGTTGGAACTTGAGGAAAGTGGGATACAGGTTGCCCAGAGAAGCTGTGGGTGCACTGGAAGTGTCCAAGGCCAGGTTGGACGGGGCTTGGAGCAACCTGGTCCAGTGGAACGTGTCCCTGCCCATGGCGGGGGGTGGGACTGGATAGGCTTTAAGGTCCCTTCCAATCCCAAACCATTCCTTGTCCCGTGATTCCGGGCCCAGCACAGGGCCCAGAGCAGAGCCCATCCCTCACACTGCTGTGGCACACACGTCAGAGCAGGAAACCCACAGGATTTTAAGCCAAGCCTTTAAAGCAAACAGAAGCCCTGTGTGAATACCCTGGCAAAGCAAAACCCGGCCCCGCCGCCGGTCGGAAAATGCTTCCCCGGAGGTGAGAAACGTTGTCCCCATTCCTGCTTGGGCTGGCCCCTGGTTCCCTCACTGGTCGTCTCTACACCCCACTGGCTGGTTTTTCTGCTCCGTCTCTGATAAGCTCCAAGACACGTTTTAATGTGCTTTTCTTCCCCCCCCCCCCCTCACACACACACACTTTCTCTTTTAAGTTAATCCCTCTCGGTGGTTTCTGACATTGTCAAACGTCTTTTGTGTACTGTTAGAAAACCTCTTGATGTAGCTGCGGAGCAGCTGCTAACAAGTTGCCCCTGGGATCCTCCATCTATGAGGCTGTCTGCCTGTGTAATGACTTTCAAATAAGTAAATCTATTAATGAGCTCTCGGTGGGAGCAGCTCCCCGTCAGAGGAACCCACAGGGAACCCCTCCCTCCCCGCCTTGGCCACGGTGGGCTCTGCAGCATCCGAGGGGAGCCACAGCCACAGAGAGCTGCTGTCCCCCTGCAGTGGTGGGGGGACAGGACCACTTGGATCGGTGGCTGGTGTGTGGCAGCAAAGCCCCCTTCCCCTCAGTTAAGGTGGGAAAACAAGGAGCACGTGGGCAGTGTGTCACATCCTCTGAACATAGATTCAAGAAGGGAGCCTCCTCTTCCTCCCCCGAATCGGCCTGAGAAGTTTAAATCTCATCCTCTGCAGTGCCAGTTTGGCCCCAAGATTTGGGAGCTGCTGGGATCCAAGCCCTTCTCCACGGCGTGATCCTAAACCCTCAGCTTTAAAAGCAGGAAATTATGCTGAATTTGCACATGTGCACGTGATTCCAGGAGTCTGAGCATTAAAAAAAACCCAAACCACTGAGTGTTATGTGCTGTAATAACAGGGTAGGAGGAATTCAGCCTGGTCTGGGATGGCACGAGATGAAGGGCTGCAGCCAGGCAGGGAAAAGGGTTTGTTGTTTTTTTTTGGTGTCCATATACAGCAGATCAGAGCGACACACACTCATACAGGTGCCATCTCGCTGCGTTTTGGTGGCCGTGAACCTCCAGCATGGTTTAGGACTTAACCTAGCAACCTCTGAGCTCGGGGGCACAAAAGCATCCAGTGAACCACAATGACTCTTTTAATCAGAAAAAAAAAAAAGAAAAAAAAAAAAAAAAAGGGAAGAAGCAGAAAGAAAATTCGGCGTGAACTTCGGGGCAAATGATCCTCCATTATCAAATCCCATCTGAAAAAGTGCACGGGGCTAATTGAATTGCTCTTGCTGGATTTCTATGTAGCCATGAAGGCTTCTTAATGTGGATTGATAGCATAAATCTGTTCTCCATTGAGGAAAAAGTGAACACTGGCCCCTGACATCTATCTTTCTTTCCAGAAATCCCATCTAACTGGACGTCTCCCTAGGCCACTTCCAAGAGAAAGATGTCTCTATCCATTACCCCTGACACGCAGCAGCCAAAGGAAGTGAGGTCCGTTCACATCTAATTACTCCCACTCCTGGATTTATTACAATCATGCCAGGATTAATTGAGAAACTAAAAATGCTTAGCTGGGTGATCGATCTGCCCCCGGTTACTTACCCTGTCACCCACTAATAACTGTAAAATAAAAATTCCCCCACCACCACCCTCCCCATCCTTCGCTGCATCTCAGCAAATGGATTTCTATAATACATTGCTGGGAATCCTTAAAAGGCATTGGAGAGCAGTAAGGAGACAAATTGGATTAGCTGGAGAGAAAAGTGCAACCGAAGCAGTTTTCTCATCCCCATACAGCAAAAAAATTTCAGCTCTCCCGTGCTCGGCTGGTGGCAAGAGGGAGCTCCTGGACACCGGTGATGCCTGGGGTGGGATTTGGCGTGGAAAGGCACAGACGGGGGCGACTGTGGGGCTGAAGGATGTTCTCAGTAGGGCACAGAGAGCCTTTCCTGCTCTAGATACCAGGTCATTTTGGACCCCAGGAGCACACGTTCTTAGAGAAGGGCTACTGGGGGGTTTTTGCCCAGCTCGAGGTGGGTGTACCCAGGCGCTGCTCTCGTCTCACCACTTCCCATCGTGGGGCTCCCTGGGCTGCCCCAGTTTGTCCTCAGCTGTTTTGGTTTAGATTTCCTACCTGGAAAGGCCCAGTTTTTCCCCAGGTGGCCCCCTCCCACTGTGTCAAGGCAACTGGGAGGATGATGCTGTCTCTGAGATCAGAGGTCTCTCCACGTCAAATTTGGTTCAAACTCTGTTACAGGGAACACGTGGTGCTGATGACCCGTCCCTGTCCTTCCACAGAATCTTGTCAGAGAGAAATACAGACTCATGGAATGGTTTGGAAGGTACCTAAAAGCTCATCTTGTTCCCATCCCCTGCCACAGGCAGGGACACCTTCCACTAGCCCAGGTTGCTCCAAGCCCCATCCAACCTGGCCTTGGATGCTTCCAGGGATGGGGCTTCCACAGCCTATCTGGGCAACCTATATCCCATTTCCTTCTGCCACAAGCTCCTTAAAATAACGGGAATTTGTGAGCTCCCACAGCCAGGGCTGTGCCACTTCCTACCAGTGGCATCCCCTGCCCTGTGGAACACACTGCCCTTGGAATTTGGGGGGTTCCAGGGGCCTGCAGGAGAGACGGGCAGCAGCCGCCCTGCTCCAGGCTCTGAGCCACCATCCCTGGCGCTGGCAAATGCCACAGGGGCACCCAGCTTTCGGGAGCCCTCCTTGCTGGAAAACGTGGATGGCGCTGGGAAGCGGGGCTCGAGCTGAAAGGGAAGAGATTAAGATTCAGGGCATGCAGGGATCCAGCTTTTTCCTTTCTCCCTCCTTTTTTTCTTTTCTTTTTTTTTTTTTTTTTTTTTTTTTTTTTTCTTTTTTTTCTGGAGAAGCGAGGAGCCAAGGTTTTAACAGCCCCTCCGAGGGCCCTTGGCAACCCCTGCAAAGCTGCTGAAGCCTCTGTCCAGCTCCTCTTCCCTGGGCTCCTGTGCCAAAAGGGCTGCGTGGTGCCCGGTGAGGCAGCGGGCACAGAGGGACCCGGCCCTCCCGAACTGTGGTTTCACACTCCCCTAAACCCATTTCATACTTGAAGCAGGATTTATTGGACCAAGCTCTGCGGGAGATAGAGGCTTTTGTGTTGAATTTTATCCAAAACACTTAAATGCAGCTGCTGCTCTTGCCATTAGTCTGGGCACAAAAATAAAAAAAAATAAAAAAAAAA
>VXAY01005123.1:180293-203393 GCA_013399855.1 Oxyruncus cristatus
GGCTCGGGGGGTCGGGCAGCCCCGCAGAGCCCGGCCCGCGATCCCGGCCTGGGGTGAATCCAACCCGCCCCCGCAAGCCGGGAGCGAGCTGTGCCCGGCCCCACAGAGAGACCCCGGTTCCCAGGCGGTTCCAGGGGCTCCCAGGGGCTCCCAGGGGGTCCCAGGGGGTCCCGGCCCGGCCCCGTCGGGGGGCTGGAGGGATCCCTCAGCGTGGGATGATGCAGCTGCTTCCCGCGTGGCACCATCAGAACTCGCTTGTGTTCTCTGTGCGTTCCAAACGCACCGAGCGGCGGGGAGGGGGGCGGCCGCAGCTCCCGCCGGGAGAGGGGCTCCCGATCCCAGGGGAAACTGGAGCTCCCCTGCTGACCCCTCCCTGCCTGCTCAGGCCAGCGGCAGCAGCAGCTCGTGTCTGGCAGGAGCTGATGCTCTCCAGCCAGAATAAGAAAGGCAGAACCACTTATTTGCTAATAAGTCACTTAATTCTGCTGGTCTGGGCCAGCACAGGTCCCGCCCCGGCAGCAGCACCGCCAGTGGCCGAGCTGAGCATCTCCAAAGCATCTGTTCATCCCGCCTCACGCCTCCCCTTCCCCACCCCTGCCCCTCCATCCTCTCGCCGGCAGCTGCGGCGGAGTGGATTTGCAGGGACCCAGAGCTCTCCAGAGCCTCGGGAAGCGGGGCTTGAGGGATCATCTGGATTCTCGCGCTGCCAGGAGGCCGGGAGCAAGCACCAGGCCGGGCAGCCCTGGGAGGCAGCTGGGCCGAGGGAGGCGCGATATTTTCCGTTTCCTCCTCTGAATTACGAGCTCCAATAAATAACGCTGGCAGTCTCACGGGGAGTGAGTGCTGGCCTCCCAGGTATCCCACGGCTCGAGCCAACAGAGGTGGAAGCAGGTGGCATTCCCAATCTATCATTTCCTGGGAAGGGGGGGAGTGGTGGTGGTGGATTTCTTGCAGTGACTGACAAACGGGCCCTTTCTGTCGCTGCCGTTCGTCTCCCGCCAGCCCTCCCTTATCAGCACATTGCCGGGTCTCTCCCTGCCTCCCTCCCCTCCCCAAGAACATTAATCATCCCGGGGATGCTGCCCACGCCTCTGCTGGAACCAGGTCGTGAAACTCTCATCCCACCCACTTCCCCACAGCCCGGCTCCAGTCACGTTTCAGCCTCCGGCAAACCCGTGTGGGTGCTCCGCGGGGCTGGTGCGCGGCGGGGGGATGTTCTGGCCGCTCTTTTAACCCGTGCTGCCCCGGGGACGGGCAGCCAGACGCCTCTTCCCCCCGGCCTGCGGGCTCCTGCGGGTGGGAGAGGGCCAGCCCAGCTCCGGGGTGGGCAGGAATGCCGTTCCCCACGCCGGGCCAGCGGCCCTGCCGCCTCCGCCCCGCAGCCGGGCGGGCTGCTGGAAGCGCTGCGGCCAGACTACAAGTGATTATTGTCTCTGCGTGTGGCCACAAAACGGCGTCTGAGGCGGCTGCCTGCTAAGGAGCTGCGAACGCGGGGCTGCAGCGCAAGGGCAGGCTTGCCAGGGCCGCCCGCGGCTGAGGAGGGAGGGAGATGCTCTGGGGTCACCGGCGGCTGTCTGGGACAAGGACGTGGCAAAGCTGACACGAGCTGGGCCCCACAGTTCTCCGTCCTCCCTGGCCAGGCAGTGGGTTTGGGGTCTCAGCTCCCAGGGACCTGCTCCAGGCGAGGGATCCTGGGGTCCTGGTCCCCCCGGGACCAGGGAGGAGCGTGCGAGGGGTGCACGGTGCAGGAAGCCTCTGTGGGTGCAGAGGGGCTGCTTTAGCACCCAGAGGTCTCTGCCAGTGAGAGGAAGTCAGAGATGCAAAGGACGTGCCCGGAGGATCCCGGGCCGCTCTTCCCCCCCCCTTCCCTGGTGGGACCTGTGCGTGACCTCCCTGTTTTCTGCTGACCTGGCAGCTCCCTGTGGCCCCGGCAGTTCTTCCTGTCCTCTTCATGGGAAAATCCCCTCCGTCGGGCCGGGGGATAAACGGAGGGAGGAAGCCAAGGAATTCTCACCTGGGCCTGGGCCCCCTCCGGAGTGGGAGCTGGAAAATGAGATTAAAAGTAGTGATTTGCTTTCCCATGCTGAGAGGAAAACAGGGACAAGGCATTAGCCCCAAGAGCGAACATGTCACACCACACCTGCTGCCACACGGCCAGCAGTGCCAGAGCAAGGGATGGAGGCAGGATTAGCCCCTTATCCCGGCCCTTCCACCCTCCCACTGGGGGGTCTTGCACTCCGTGGTCCCACACAGCACGGGGCAATGCCGTAGGGTTTTCTGGAGCACGACCTTCCTGTGGTGCTGGACCCTGGATCCCAGCACATCCACGCTGGGAACGAGACTTTGGGACAGGCTGTCACAGAACCGCCTCCCCCCGCCCCTGGCTCAGGATGAAGGCTGGAAGGACAAAAATACCCGTGGAAATGGGAGGAAACCCTGAATCTGAGACTCTTATGCTGCTCCAGGGCTGAATGGAGCCACAGATGCAATTCCAGACAAGCTGGGTCCGGATCACGACCCTGTGGCCCAGGCTTTGCTTGGGACAGTTGAGGGAATCAAGGCTCCTGATGGCGAAAACACTTCCATCACATCCCTGATCCCAAATTCTTCTTCTGGCCATTTATCTGGCTGGAGGACAGGGCCAGCAGTGTTCCCAAGCACGTGGGAAGGCCTGGATAATGTCACTTTTCCAAAGCGGGTATCAGGCTTTGCATTAAAATACAGCAAGAAGCTGAGAAAGGGCAATAAAAGAAGATGAATGATGTGCAGGTGCTGGCTGGGATCCCCTGGAATGAGCTGCACTAAGTCCCCAGCTCCTCTCACCATCCCGTGTGCTTTTCCCACTGGCTTCTTTAGCAGGGAATTTTTTTTAAATTTTTTTTTTAAGAGTGTGGCTCGTGCTCTGAACATGCTGGGAAATTCCACCCTCTGGTCCCACGTTAATGGATCCAGCTGCAAAAGGTACTGAACGTTCTGGCCCAGGGTTTGCTTGCTCAGATCTGTCTCTCATTTCATTGTTAAACCAAGTGAATTGTGACAGGTTTAAAAGTGAGGCTCAGAGCAAAGCTTGGTGGGGAAGAACCTGTGGAGGTTTGAAAGATGAGTAGGAAGTAAATGGAGCTGGGGAGCCAAGTTTGTGCTCTACAAAAACTCTGCCTTTTCCCAGGCCTGTTTTAGATCCAAACCACTGTGGGTCACAGTCTCTAAATTATAAGTCAAACTGAAATTTTGAAACCCTAGGACATGGGAACGCAGCATCCCTGATAATATACAGCAGTGCCAGGTGGAGACACTAAATATTGCAAAGAAATGAGACACTCCGCAGCTTTTCCAGAGCTTTCCCATCTGCACTGTCATCACGCTGAGCTCTCCCAGCACCCCCATCTCCCTCTCCCTGATTCCCTGCCTGCCTCCTCCCGGCACCAGGGAGGCAGCACCACAGGGAGCACACACGGGAGCAGGGGGAGCTTTTCCTCGAGTTTTCTTGGTAGCAGTTAACAAGCTGGCAGCCAAAACGCAGCTGTGCCTGCTCCAGGGCAGGGGGCACCACTCAGAGGGGGGGTGGTTTCAGCACTCATTTCCAGCGCCAACAGCAAAATCCAGCGGATTTCACTGGGGCAGCCACCGCGGGCAGGATGCGGGGCTCTGGGATGTGACCATCAAAGGGAGCCTCTCTGCGGGGTGACAGTCCCAGCCTCCACTTCCCCGGGGCCCCCCTCTCCTGCTGCTCCGCTTCCCCTGGACTCAGCGCTGGTGAAGCCACCCCTGGAGTGCTGTGTCCAGTTCTGGGCCCCTCAGCTCAGGAAGGATATTGAGGGGCTGGAGCAGGGCCAGAGAAGAGCAACCAGGCTGGGGAAGGGACTGGAGCACAAGTGCTGTGAGGAGAGGCTGAGGGAGCTGGGGTTGTTGAGCCTGGAGAAGAGAAGGCTCAGGGGAGACCTCATCGCTCTCTACAACTCCCTGACAGGAGGGTGTAGCCAGGTGGGGGTTGGTCTCTTCTCCCAGGAACCAGCAGCAGGACAAGAGGGCTCGGCCTTAAGCTGTGCCAGGGGAGGTTTAGGTTGGATATTAGAAAGAAATTCTTTACAGAGAGGGTGATCAGGCATTGGAATGGGCTGCCCANTGGAGGTTTTCAAGGTGAGGCTGGACGTGGCACTGAGTGCCATAGTCTGGGAACCGCGGTGGTGTTGGATCGAGGGTTGGACTGGATGATCTCAGAGGGCCTTTCCAACCCATCTGATTCTATGATTCTATGATTCTGTGATTCCTCCCAGCCCCGCACGCCCGCAGCTGTGCCCACGGGCAAGGGCGAGCCGTGGGAAACCCGGCTGGCCGCCCCACGCCCGGGCAGGCATCCTGCCGGCTGCAGGCAGCTCCCATCCTGCCACATCCCGGCAGCCGAGGGCCGGACGCTCCGCCAGGGAAGCGGGCACGGTGCCACCCGAGGCAGCCGCCAGCCGGTGGCCAAAGCCACGGATGCAGCCGCGCTCCCGGCTGGGAAACCGCACGGGCTTGGCCCGTCTGCCGGCGGATTAACCCCGCAGGTCCCCGGTGCTGCCCTCAGGGCTGGCGCTCGCCGCCCACCCGCGGTTTGCCGAGCAGCTGGGGGGGATTATCAGCTCCCGAGGAAGCCGCACGGGGCGGGAAGGGGCCCTGATCCCGTATCGCTGCGGCAGCAGCCCCATCCCTGGTCGCCTGCCAGGCTGGGAGGGCGATGGAAGGGCTGACTCAGCAGCTGGATGGAGCCTGATAATGCGGCGTTATCGCGTATAGACCCGATGTGGCTGATTGTCGTCCTGGCTCCTTTCCCGATCTCGATCCTTGCGGGAGCTGCCGTGACTCGCCCGCGGGGCGCGGCGGGAGCAGGTCACACGCGCTTCCCGCGGCGCGTTCCGGGCGCAGCTCGCCCCCTGTTTCGGTAAACGAGCTCAGATTTTTATTTATCGCGGCCTGCCACCCCCCAGCACGCAGCCGTGGTGCCTCTGCCTGCCTGGCAGAGACATTCCCAAATGGATGCTGGCACCAGCCTGTATTTCAAGTCGCGGCGCAGGCGCCGGCAGGGGGAGGACCCGGCGGCCACCTCCCTGTTTTCATCTGTGCGGGGACGTTGCCGCGTGTCCCCGTGTGACATTTATCACTGAGCGAAGGCAGAGCAGCCCCACAGCACGTCCTCAGCCCTCTGGAGCGTCTCAGAGGGGTCTTGTCTCCTCCTGCATGTCCTTTCTGCTCGCTGGTGGGTGTTTGCCCGCTGCCTGGCTGCCCTCCAGGCAGCGTTTGCTTCTTCAGTGGGGAGAGAGACACGCAGAAATCCTTGGCCTGGTGAAAGCACAGAGCCTCTCCAGTGGGATTCCCCTCTCAGGAACTCTCACATCGCTGTGGCACTGCTCTGGGATAAGCCAAGAAGTCTGGAAGTACTCCAGCTTGGATAGCAGCTGGCTGACTAGTCAGGAGCAGCTTTACTGGGAAATCGGTTCCTCTACCCCTTCTCAGAGGGGGCAATGCCTGCCTCTGGACCTTGCCCTGCTGAATCCAAACCCCTGATCCCCCTCTTGGTGGCCCTTTGGCTCCTGAGGTGCAGCCAGCTTGGAAACTCCCCTGGGATGCCCTGGGCAGACATGGGCGAGAAAACCCTTCGAGGAAGGCTGGTACTCCCAGCCCCTTCCCTCCCACCCTCTTTCCCCGGGGGGTAAGGTGGGTTTTTGCATGTGCCGAGCACATTCCTGCTGCTTCCTTATCAAATTTCATCTCATCGATCAGGGGCAGGGCTGGAGGCCAAGCTCCATTTCTCCTTAATGCATTTCTGGTGGAGGAAAGTGTCCAAGCAGGAGGTGCCCAGCCAGGGCCTCCCTGGTGCCCTGGCTCTGCTCCACACCCCCCTCCATGCCCACCTCCTCCTGCATGTGCCAGGTACGGCAGCTGATGCCTCTTCATCGTATCAGAGAATCATGGAATGGTTTGGCTTGGAAGGGGCCTTAAAAACCATCTCCTTCCAAACCCCCTGCCATAGGGCAGGGACACCTTCCACTAGCCCAGGTTGCTCCAAGCCCTGTCCAACCTGGCCTTGGACACTCCCAGGGATGGGGAAGCCACAGCTTCTCTGGGCAACCTGTGCCAGGGCCTCACAGGGCAGAATTTCTTCCTAATACCCAATCTAACCCTGCCCTCTGTCAGTGTGAAGCCATTCCCCCTTGTCCTGGCACTCCAGAGCCCTGTAAATAGTCTCTCTCCCTCTTTCTTGTAGCTCCTTCAGGCACTGCAAGGCCACAATTAGGTCACCTCGAGGGCTTCTCTTCTCCAGGCCGAACAATCCCAATTCTCCCAGCCTTTCCTCACAGCAGAGCTGCTCCAGCCCTCTCTGATCAACTGGATCTGCCTCCTCTGGACTTGCAGCTCCGTGTGTTTGGGACTTGTGTTGGGACCCCAGAGCTGGAGGCAGCTCTGCAGGGGGGTCTCAGCTCAGCAGAGCAGAGGGGCAGGATCACCTCCCTCGACCTGCTGGTCACATCCTTGCCCTGTTGTGGCAGAACTGCCTGGAAGTGCCAACCCTGACTAGTCCCTCTCAATACACAGTTACTGTGCTCCCTCTTATCCTTTCTGTCCAGCTCCATGTGGGATGTTTAAAGGGGGGCTTGAGGCACTGCTGGCAGTCTGGGAAAACGGGTTCTGCCTCCCAGAGTGGCCTCTGTGAGCTGCTGCTGGGGAGGCCACAAACCAACCCCTTGAGGCCCCTCTGGGCTCGCTCAGGGGGACCTGTTCGGTCTCCCCAAAATGGACACAGCTCCTGAGAGAGCCCATCCCTTTCCCAGCTGGGTCAGCCACGGTTTCCCACTGCTGCCCTGGGTGAGCCAGATGCTGGCAGCTCACAGGCAGGGACTTGTCCTGCCGGCCAGCAGAACCTGTCCAGCCCCACGGGGCTGCCTGGCAGGTCAGCAGCTGAGTCACCCCTTTCCAGTTTCGTGCCTGCTGGAGCAAATCTGCAGCGCAGGGACAGAGCTGGTCCAGCTTGTTTGAGCATCCCCTCTCAGAAAATCTACCTTTTTTTGGGGGGGGGAGGGGGTGTCTGACACACCCCTGCACCCCCCATTAGCCAAGTCACTGGGCGGGGTGTGCGGGACTGGGCACGGGGTGTCCCCCGGGGACCTCGGGGAGGGCTGCATGTGAGGCTCGGGGCGTGGGGTGTTGCAAAGGCGTGATTGCAGGGTTCAAACACAGCCCTGGAGACCGCAGAGCCTGGAGGACCAAGCTCAGCACCCCCATTATCCCACACCCAGACAAGCAGGTCGTTTACTGGGACACCTCGGAGGCTTCGCTGGTGACAGCCACGGTCGGAGGCAGGATGCTGGGATGAGGGTGCTGGAGGGAGGAGCTGAGCAGGCGGGAGTGATGGCGGTCCTCACGCTCTGCCAAGCATTATTTTGGATAAACCCTCCCAAAGGAGCTCCTCGTTCCCATGCCTTCAAGCTGGGAAAGGCACAGGAGCAGCAAATCGTTCCACTGAGCAGGACCGAGCATGAGAGGAGCCCCAGGCTCTGGTAAACAAACACTGCAGCCCGAAAACCAGGGCTGCCATAAGCACAGGAGTCTTTAAAAACCTCAAAGAATCCGTGCCCTGATAAAATTTGGGAAATGCAAACCAGATTTGGGAGCGAAGGGCGGGGGGGGGGGCAGGGGTTTTGCATCCGGCATCCCAGGGCAGACGTCATTAGCCAGGAGTGGAACACAGATGTTTGTGTGGCAGGGGCAGGAGCTGGGGACTGGCTGCGTGTCAGGAACAGAAGGAAGGAGAAGGGAAAAGGAAGAGGAAGCTGAAAAGCAGGGAAAGGAAATAGAGAGAAGTCAAGTGAAAAGAGAACGCGAAAAGGAAAAGGAAGGGCCACAGACTCAACCTCAGTCAATCTGCTGCTGCTCCAGTGCAGAAACACCTCTCAGGATCCCACTCTGCACAGCTCCAGTCCTTGGGCCACTTTCAGTGACTGCTGAGAGCGAAACTGGCTGTGGGTGGAATTTATTTTGCCTGAACAGGGCAAGATGAGGTGACTCAGCTCCGGGCACCCTTAACACAGACATCAAGTGGCACCAACCCCTGGTTCCCAGTGGCCCTGGCTGGTCTGGCTGTGGCAGCATGGCAGGCTCGGTGCTCCCACACCTGCAGCGAGCAGAAAGGGCCTTATTTCATCCTCACATCCCCGTCAGAGGGTGTCAGGTTTGGTGCAAGAGGCAGCTGCCACCAGAACCAGCAATCCCAGGAGCAGAGAGCCCTGTGTGCCTCTGGGCACCACCCAAGGGCTGTCCCTGTGCCTCAGACAACTCCAGCATCTCCCAGTGTGTGGCTCAGCACCCCCCGGGCAGCCCTGGTTTCTCTGCCCATTCCTTCTGAACTTTTGTTGAGGTGAGGTGTTTCCAGGGTGCAGGTCTGTCTGCTTCACCACTGCGGGAGCTGCCAAAGCCCAGCCACCAGGGAGATAAGGACCATCCACTCCCACCTCCTCATCAATCCTGAGCATCTCAAGAGAAGCCTGGAACTCCCTCGGGGCGGATGACAGCGTTAGTCATGTGTTGCAGAGAGCAGGGAAATTGGTCCTTCGCCTGGGAAAGGGTTTGCAGGGAGGAGCCGATGGGAAATAATGGCTCTAGATCACCGTGTTTCACGGCGAGGAGTGTGTGCTTAGCACGTTCACCAGAGCCCCGTCCTCTGGGAGGAGCCGGATCGCGGGTATCAGTTGTGAAAGCAATTAGCAGTCAGTGCCCAGTGAATGAAATCCCTGAGCTCCATCGGTCTGCAGAGTCCCTTCCTCTGGTCCCCTGGCTGATAACATTGTGCCAGGGCTGCCTTGCTGATGGCCTGTCCTTCACTGCCTGGAAAAAAAAACAGAAGCCGCGAAAAGGTGGGGAAGGCACTAATCCCAAACTAGGAGCAGGTGTGAATCGAAGGGTTTAGTTTCTCCAGATAAGCTCTCGTCTCCCAGAGATGCTCTGCAGGAAGGCAGAACGGCTTCCAACAGCTCAGTCAACCCCTGGAAATACCCCCGGGCAAGGGAAAAGGTGCAGGTTCCCTCGAAGGTGCCCGTAGTCCAAACTCCACGTCCACAGAAAAGGCCAATTGCAACGTGTGAGCTGCTAATTTGTTCTCAGTGGTGCAGCCGTGGAAGGAGTTCCAGCTGAATAAAGTCCTTTCTGCTCTGATTAATTGTGTGTCCCCCCCTCCCCCGCCCCGGTTATGAACAATACAGAACAAAATACGGATAATATTCATGCTCGGAAAACGGGGAGGACAGTCACCCAAACGCTGCCCATTAACGAGTCCGACCAACCAAAGCTGATCCTGAGCGCACGAAAGTCGTGGAGGAAGTCCTGGGAGGAAGGAATGTCCCCTATTAGCCGAGCTCCCAGTGTCTGGGGCATTACAATAGCCGAGCGATTCCTCGCTCCTCACTGCCTGCTGCTGCCCCGGGTTCAGTGAAATGTCAGCTCAGCATCGACAAACTACAAATTACCAGAGGGCGTGTAGCTCTTTCAGTCCCACTGAACCCTATCAACGGGGAAATAATCGTGTGTCCCCCCGGCTGGCTGGGATGGAGGCACATCCCTGGCGGGATGGAGCGGGAGCGCTGCCTCCTGCTCCGGGCGAGGGAGGAGGGAGCAGCCTCACCGCGGCACAGCCTGGAGGGAGCGGGGAGCTTCCCTCTCCCCGGCAAACTTTGGCAGCTATTTCCCAGCCTTTCCGGGTCTTTTCCAACCTTGATGACCCTGTGAAATGTGGGGATGGCAGAGCCGGCCCGGAGGAGGAGCCCATGGCCGGCCAAGCGGCGGCATCTCCAGGGCAGGCTCCAGTTCCCTGCCCAGCGCCGGGAGGGAGCGATTTAACGATGTGCTGCCCCCGCGAAATGTGCAGGCAAACAGGAAGCTCGGGGGCACTTTTGCCCCCCTGCCCCAGCAGCCCTGGAGCCGATACAAAGCTCAGCCTCACGAGGAAGTGGCCGGAAAGGGTTTGGTTTTCCTTGGTCCCCAGACACCCCTCGGTTTAATTTCTCCAGAGCGTTTGTTTCAGCAGCTGGCGAACATTGGGAAGTGGAATAATAACGAGGCAGTGATAGCTGTTTGCTGTGCTCGTGGGGGTGCCAGGAGAGCAAACCCACTTGGGATGTTCCCAGGTCAAGCAGATGCTCACCGGAGCAGGTAACAGAGACACACACCCTGGAAAGCTCAGCCAAAACTTTCGAGCGTTCCTGCAGATGTGGAGACCCTGAGGGACTGAAACGGTGCCTCTGGGCTGTGGTTACCTGCAGGGCAGGTGGCTGTGTGTGGCTCTGTGAGGACTGCAGGCAGCCAGAGCCAGAGCAGTGCCCCCAAAACCCCGAGCTGGGTAATGAAAGTGCCCGACTTAGAGCACCCAGGGTAGTTCTCAGGGATAAGGGAGGCTCCAGGCAAGGAGCTGGGTCTCATCAGGAGAGCAAAATATGCTGGCCAGGGTGTTGATACACTTATTTTGCCATTGTCCCTGCTAAAGGAGCTGTAGTGCTTCCCTGCTGCTGGTTTTAAACTAATTGCAGTCCCTTTAAAGTGGGGAAATAAAAGGCGCTCCGTTTACTGGGAAGCCTGGTAGCGTTTTACAGTGGCTGAGCTTTTAACCACAAACCCCCATTTCTGCTGCCCCTTCCTCAAACCGCCCACAGGCTCCGACCTCCGTGGCAGGGGGAATATTCCCAGCGCCTGGGAAAGGGTGCAAAGATTGGGCTTTATTTTTAAAGGCTGGTTTTCCAGCACCGTAATCTTTCATCCCTGGGCCAGCCTCTCTCCTTGCCCTCTCCCATTGTTCTGAGCTGGCTGTTTGTTTTCAAGAGAGGCATTTTTAACCAGTTGCTAGGATTTCCTCCCCACCCCTATTCGATTCACACCCAAAAAGTGTGGAGCTGTTCTCTTTGCTGCTCTGGACTGTGTCTCACCTGATCTGTTCTGGATTCTCTTTGGGACATGCAAAGGGGTGATGTAGGTGGCCACGGACGTGTGATGCTGTGACCTCACCCACGGGTGTAGGGCTGAGATGTGCCAGCCCCCAGCAAGGAGCACAGATGTCCCTTTGCCCTCCCAGGCCGTGCAGTGGAAGCGACCCTTGATAGTTGGGAGCAAATCCTGAACTTGCAGGTGGTACCTGGCACGGGCAGGATCAGGCTGGACATGACCCAAGTGGTTTTCCCAACCACTCCTGCTTCCAAGTCAATACGGCAGCGCATCCCTCGCTGTGTTTATGTTGTGCACCCAATTTTCTCCCTCTTCCAGCCCTGACACAGCTACAGCCCTTTGGAGACCTTGGACAAGAGAGCAGTCACTGGCATGGCACTTGAGCAAAGGCAGAAGGGCTTTTCCCATATTTTCCCACTCTTCTCTCTGCTCTGGCCCTTGGAGCCAACTGGTTTGAGTTCACGGCCACTCCCGACGTTGTGTTAATGCTTCTCCTACAAATCATTATGGCAAGTCCCTGGAGACCCAAACCTCGCTGCTCACCACTGGCAAGAAGGAGGTAGCAGGCAATCAACAGCGTTTGGAAGCTACAGAGAGTGGGATTGGGAGTGGGAAGGCTTTTTTTGGGGGTACTGGGGAGCTCTGGTCCGGGGCATCTGCCACGCAGAGAGGGTTCTGCCGCAGCATTCCCACGGCTACGAATCTCCGCGCTGAAACGCCTCAGCCTCCCTCCCCTCCCTGCCGCCCTCTCCCCTCCTTAAGTGGTTTGCTGATGTTAAATGCTTTGGCTCCGCGCGTTCCGAACCGCTGTCTGGCTCCCGCAGATCCCGCCTGGCCCTCGGAGTTTCCCCGGGGCTCCCCCTCTTCGCCATAGCAGCCGATCCCCCCGCGGGCACGGCCGGTTGTGTCCCCCCTCCCCGAGCCGCAGCACCTGGAGACCCTCTTGTAAAAAACTTCATTTGCCGGGGGGGAAAGCTTTGATTAAAACGACCCGGCGGGAGGCTCCCCCCCTCTCCCCCCCGGCTCTCCCGAGTCAATATTGGCTTTGGAACAGATGGGGGTGACGACAGGCCGGGGGGAAGCGGAGCAGCCAGCGCCGCGGTGCCGGCGGTGCCAGCGCCCGAGCGGGGATGCTGTGCCTCGGATGCCTCTGCCCCAGCGCCCGGGGAGTGGCAGGAGGCCCCTTAGCAGCACCGCCGAGATCAAAGTGGGGCAGCCACGGAGAGGTGGAGCAGCCCCCGTGCGCTGGAAACCTCCGGGAACAAAAGCATCAAAGTAAATCAAATGAAACTAATTGAAAGCGCGCTTTAGCGTTAAATAACGAGGGGAGAGGCTTTCATGAAACGCCAGCTTCTTCCCGTCAAAAAAAAAAAAGAGAGAAAAAAAAAAATATCCAGGGACTCGCTTCCAAGAAAACCAAAGCGACAAGCCCCAACAACAACAACAACAACAATAACAACAAAGCCCCAAACCCAAACATCTCCCTGGAAAGGGCAGGATGGTTCCGGCTGGGTGGCTGCACGCCGTCCCTCCCAAGGCACGGAGCGGCTCCGGACATCCCACAAGTACGTGGCTTGTTTTCCCCGGGGCTGCTGCTGTCCCTGGGATGGGGGGTGGAGGGGGAAGCACCTTCAGCTCGCTCCGGGCACTTTGCAGGTGGCAGAAGGACGTGTGGGGCGCGGGTGCCCGGGTATGGGGTGCTCCAGGAGCTCCAGGGAGCCTTGCTGGAAGGCAGCACAGCTCCGTGCTCCGCCTGCCCGGAGCCACGGCTGAGCCTCAGCTCTGCAGGGCATGGGCCTCTCTGGCTTCTTTTTGCAACACAAAACTCTGAGAGGTCTGATAATCGCTGGGACTGAAGGTCCAGCCTGGACTCCAGAGGTTCCCAGGAGAACCACAGCAGGACTGTGACTTGCTGGGGAGTACTTTCAAGGCCAGGCTGGACGGGGCTTGGAGCAACTTGGGCTTGTGGAAGGTGTCCCTGTCCATGGCAGGGAGCTGGAATGAGATGATCATTAAGGTTCCTTCCATCCCAAAGCATTCCACGGTTCTCTAATTCCATGACTTGGCACAGCCACTCTGTGCTGATGGCGAGCAGAGGGCTCCAAGGAAGGACTCTGCTCATGGCTCTCCTCCTGCTGCAGCTCACTGTCTCCAGCAGCAGCAAGGACGGACACTAAGAGCAGTTTCTCATCCTTCTGGCTTGGGATTTGCACGTTTGTGGTTGCAAAGGCAGAAGGGAGAGTCGGTTTTCCCCCCTCTGCTCCCCGAGAGAGGGGTATGAGCTGGATCAGTTGAGGGGATCTACACCAGCAAGGTCCCTCTCCCCTCCCCGATCTCCCGGCTGCCGAGCTCTCTGCAAAGCACCTCCTTTCTCCTTCTGAGAGCCCTGGGAAGCTGGAAGAGAAAGAAGCAGCAGAGATGGACCAGCCCGACCCCACCGAAATGTCCTTGTGAGCCGCTGGCGAAACGGGATTGTGGCCATGATGAAAGAAACCCACATGAAGACAATTAGACTAAATTATGTCCAGTCACAGAAGACAAGTTAAGCAGGGAAATGGGAGGCAGCCCGACTCCAGCCAGGCTCAATGTCTGGCTTGCCCCATCGCTGCCACTCATACATCACCGATCAAGGGAAGCCCCTGCAGGTTGTTTTAAACCAGGGCCAGCAGGAGGTTGGGCTAATGAGTAAAATCTGAACATTCCTCAAATTTCCCATCCATCCCGAGTGAGGGGAGGGTGAAGGAGGGGGATGGGGACAAAGTGCTTCTCTCTGGAGAGGGGCTGATCCTAAAGGAGGGACAAAACGCTTGAGCTGAGAGCGGGGAGCTGCTAATCCCAGGGCTGATCCCTGCCAAGCCGTGGGGTGGTAAAGATCTGCCCAAGATGAGAACACAAACCCCCTCCCCTTTCCC
This sequence comes from Oxyruncus cristatus, assembly GCA_013399855.1. NCBI lineage: Eukaryota > Metazoa > Chordata > Aves > Passeriformes > Cotingidae > Oxyruncus > Oxyruncus cristatus. The sequence goes on from VXAY01005123.1 coordinate 194,165, forward strand.
TCCCTCCCTAGGTGGAGTCCAGTCTTCCCCCAGCTCTGAAATCAAACTGAGGGGTGGTTGGGAGATGTGGTGGGACCAGAATACTCCGTGCCAGCTGGTTTATCCTGCTCCTTGGAGCACCCTATCCCAGCTCCAGGGCTGTGCAGAGCAATAAGAGGGCCAGGAAGACAGCCCTGGTCCCTGTTATCCTGTTAGTTCCCTGAAGACTCACTCAAGGAAGAGGCTCTTCAACAACACCCAGCCTCATCCACAGCAAAGCCAATAAATAAACCTCGCCCACCTATTCAGAGCTCTCTGAAGGGGGCTGTGAAGGAGGGGAAAGGTAATTAAAAGACATCAAAGAGGTGGCAGGGAGACAAAAAAAAAAAAAAAGGGGGGGAGCATTTTAAAGAGGAAAGAAGAGGGAGAACAACCAGTGCTGGTCAATGCAGTCACAGCGTTCCAGAGCGCTGCTGCAAAGCACGGGCTCGACCCCGTGGCTCTGCAAAGGACACACCAGGCTTTGCAGCAGCTTTTTGGGATCCTGGGGTTGTGGGGTTTGTGTGGCAGCTTTAAAAGGACCCCAGAAAACGTGTTCCCTGAGGTTTCTGGCTCTGGACGGTCACTTGGAGAGCTGAGGCAGCGTTTTAGAGTTCGCCTTGGCTTCTGCAGCTCCCTTCCTCCATCATCCCTGCACAGTGGTGGTGGCAGGGCCTGCAAGGCAGGTGAAGGTGACTTTTGGCTTCCTAAGGGTGAGAGGATGGCCAACTCCAGCCAAATAAAGCAGGGTAGGGATGTGTGGTAACCACTGGACCAACAGCAAGGGTTAGAGCCATCCTGAGGTTGCCAAAGGGAGAAGAGAGACACAGGACAGTGCGGGAAGAGAAGGCCTAAAAGGCTGCCAGAATCCTTCTGGAAGTGGCTGGATTTCTGCTTCATGTGGGGCCAACTCCAGCAAAGCTGCCTTCTGCTGAGAAATTCCTGCCCCAGGTTCCCAAGCTCTTCGCTCTCGTGCCTGACCCCAGCCTCTCCTCATCCACATGCCACTGGAAGAACCTGGGAGGCGTCTCCCGCAGACTTCTTGCAGCTCATCACCCGGTAGCAGGAACCTCTGGGACCAGGGGTGCTGGGAGCACAGAAGTCTTTATTCCACAGGCAGCGGCACGAAGCCTCAGAGGGCAAAATCTCCCGTCTGGATGCAAAGATCTCTGGGGCTGGGTTCGTGTGTCGGGTCAGACCAGCTGGTTATACTTGTCCTTCTGGCTCGAAAAGACATGATTTTTTTTAATTTTTTTTTTTTTTTTTTTTTTAAAAAGGAAGGCAAGTAAAAGAGAGGAAAATATAAGACTTTATCAATAACAAGTTTCCACCCTTTCTCCTCCCTAATTAAATCAGCACAGGGTCCCCACCCCGACGCCTCGCCGCCGCCTCCTCCCGTTATCCGGCTCCTCGCCCTCCACCACTCTTCCTCCCTCCGCTGCTCTCCTGTGTCTGTGTCTCCATCGCTCCCTCTCCCTGGGATTTTAATTACATTCATCTATTTCCACTCACTAGGTCTGTCACTTTGCAGCAGGGCCGCTGTAATTATATTGTGGGAAGCATCGTTCACTTCGCCGGGGCCTGAGCGGATTAAGGATCCTCCGCTCCTTTTCCCACCCCTCTCTGCCAGGTACCTGCACAAAGATGACAGATGGTCAGGGGCCATTTATTTCCCCTAATGAGCTGGTACAAAAGGAGATGGCTCCCCGAACACATGTATATTTTCAGTTAGCTTAAAACGCCCCAGACTCCCAGGGCTTCGCCTGTGAAAGACGGGAAAGGTCTGAAGGATGGAGAACGGGGGGTTCCAGGAGGAGCCCAGCCCTGGGTTCAAGGGACTGTGGGAATGTGTGATCTGCTCAGCTCCAGGGTTACTCAAGCTCAGTTTCAAGAGCTCTCCAGCCTTATCTGCACGTGGGATGAGCTCCAGTGCACTTTTCCTTTGGCAGGGGACATCAGGCAAGGGTCATGCTCAAGGCTGGTCCAGCAAAGAGCAACACAAACATGAAACTCAGGCCAGAGGGAGCTTTTGGTGGGCATCAGAGGATGTCAGAGGATGAAGAAGATAATTCCAAGCATAAGCATATGCAGAGATTACAGCATGAAAAGAGAGCATGGTGCCCGTAGCCTGAGCTGATATAAAGCACCGCAGCTTTGAAGGATCTGCACAGATTTGTGCCAGCTGAAAGCTTAGCCTCAAAAGTGGATTTGGTTTAACCCTCTGGAAGCGTGCTGGGAGGCACTGGAGAGAAACTGGGCACTGCATCCTTCCAGTTTGCTGGCTTGACTCTAACCCAGCTGATTAAAACACACATCTCCTGTCAGCGGTGGGGATGGAGGGCGTCCAAACCCACACGTGCTGGTTGTCCAGTTTTTGCCTCCCCACTGCCCATACAGCACCCAGTGCCCCCTTGGCACTACCCTTCCCATCTGGGCTCTGAGGTTAAATCCACCAGTCGTCCTCCTGTTTGCAATTCCAAGGGAAAAGACGCTTGATCCTCCCCTTGCTTCGCTGTGCGGACGGCAAGGATTTGCCTGGGATCTCCCTTTCCCAGGCTGCCTGTGGGAAAGGAGGGAAAGCCACGGAGGGAAACTTTCCTAATTCCCTTCCACGTGGCCACCACCTAACCCTGCACTCAAGGATTATGCTGGATGGGCCTTGCTTCCGCTGGCCACTTCCCAGGGGAGGGAAAATAAACGAGCCCAGAGTTCAAATCAAATCCCATCAGTGGCAAAGCACTTGCAGGGCTGGACGTGTCTCCCCCCAAGTGCCTCCAAGTTCCCTGAGCTCTGCTTAAGCTCACAAGGTGTAAGTGCAGCCAAGACCTCCACTTGCCTCATCAAGCCTTCCCCGTTTTTATCAGGGCATATCTCATGGTCCCCAGTGAAGGCAGGCACCAGGTTCTGGAGGCTGAGCTCCATATGCAGCAATTTTTCTGGAACAGGAATTTCCTTCGTGGCCACAGACCTTTGGTCCCGGTCTTGGAGAGCCCGGGTGCGGAAGCAAAGGCCGTTTCAAGACATTTGCTCCCCGTTTTTCTCCTCGGTGCATCAGCGAAACAGGCGCCCGAAGCCCCGAGCCTGAGCCCTGCTCGTGAGAAAACTCCCATTTGCTAATTCCATATATTTTCCAGGGGCAGCACCTGAAAAATAGGCACAACCCAGCGCTCCGAAGTGAACGCTGTGGCTGCTGGAGGGGCCCTGGGCCGCCAGAAACGCTGCCTGAGAGATGAAATGTGCTGCTGAAAACCAAGGGTCTTGACCCGTGGTGGTAATTAAAGATCCCACAGCAATTTCTGCGAGAGTAAGGGAACTAGCCCTGCTGTCCTGGCCAAAATCCAGCTCGGGTAATTATATTCACCCCCTCGACCCCACCGGGCTGGGTCGGTGGCAGCTGTGACATGACACAGTGTGTGCTGGGGCTTCAGAGCCCAGCGGGGGCCCGGCCGGCCACGACTGGGGGGACCTGCGAGCAAGATAAAAGGTGAGCTGAGGGTATTCAGCTCCTAACCCCACTGCCAGCTCATTAAAAGACAACATTTGCGGGTCCCCTTTAAACTGTTTATCCATTATTGAAAATACCATATGCTACATGTCCATGAAGATCAGCTTTCAGCCGCAAGATAAGCTGCGTCCATTTATTGTTCTTCCCTCTCTCCCTCCCTCCCTCTGGGCTTTTAATTACATCCATCACCTCCCACCCCTCTGGTGGAGCTGGCTTCCACGTCTCACCAGCCCCAGCGAGGGAACAAGGCCCATTTTTTTTTTTTCTTTCCCCCCCCCCCCCCGTTTCCTTGGAAGGGAGGAATTGTTTTCGCTTCCCGCACACAAGTCTTTGGAGCGAGAGATGTTCAGCAGCCGCTGCGAAATTTCAGCCGGGGTTGGAATTTATTTTAAGACGCCGGCCTTTAAATTTTTCATTAAACCTTTCTCCCCCTGCCACGCAGCAGCTTCTGCAGGGGACCAAGGGAACGTCGGTGTTTATATGCCCGGCACGTTGGGAGAGGAGGGAGGATTTCACACCAGCCCTTGGGCAAAGGCTTCCCAGCGCAGCACACGCCTCCGGGGAGGCCCCCGCTGCAAACCCCTCGAATTTTCAAGTGCCACCCGCCTCCACGGAGTTAAACATGTTGCCTCTCTCAGGACCAGCCCCTCTGAGCTCCCTTTTCCATGAGCTGTGTGTGGCTTCTCACCCACCGGGGCGCCGAGCTGGGAGATCACGGCAGGTGCTGGGAGCAGCGCTGCTGGCTCCGGGGATCGCTCGAAGCATCCTATAATAAGACCTGGGGTTTTGTTGCTTGTAACTCTGCCAGACCTCAGGTGCCTGAGCTGAAATTTTCCGTGCTAGGCGCCTGGCCTTGCCGGGAAAGGAGGTGCCCGCAGCAAACTCGGAGGGGGATGGAACCGCCTGGAGGAGATCTTCCTCCTTCTCCCCGCGTGCTCCTGTCGGATTTACCTTCCAGCTCCCGCTGTATGGGAGCCAGGGGCTTGGCAAACATCAACCAAGCCCGTGCACAAGGCGAGCTGGGGCTCCCACAGATCCATGGCTCATGATCATGGTGTTAAAGACACCGTCACGCTCCGTGGTGCTGGGATGAGGCTGCCAGCACAGACTGGAGCAGCGTTTCTAAAATGTCACGTGCCTGAGTTTGCAGCCTTACCCAAGTTCCTCTCTTTCTCACATGCAATGATTTTCCAGTGTCAGCTCTCTTGGATCATGGGCTGGTCTTTTATATTTTCCTGAATAAGACCTGAGGGAGTGCAGTAACTCCTGGCTGAGCTTGGCAAACCGAAGGGAAAAGCCTGACCAACCCCCTTTTAGGAGTCCTCTGGCCCAGCTTTGGTTGCTGTCAGACCGGTGATTTCCCTGCAGAGGGATTACAAACCCAGGAAAGCCACAGGAGGAGAACTGCTCCTCTGGCAGAGTCGCTCGTGGATGGGACCATCTCCGCCCGGTGCAGCCCAGCATCCCACCTCTGCAAATTCCTCTGGCTTCAACATACCCAGGTCCCAGCTATGCAGCCAGATCACACTAACAGGGTTTAACCCCTTTGCAGACAAGGGGTTCCCCCGAAACCCCCAGGGCTCCCCGTGCCCTTCCCCACGGAACACCCCGTTCCACACGGAACGCCCCGTCCCAGCCCCACGCCCCAGCCCCAAGCTCTCTGCTGGGTTTCTGCAGGGCAGGAGGTTGAGCTCCAGGCTGCCAGCCCATTTAACGTGCAGCAGCGAGGTGTATCATTAATTTCTTAATTATTCATGGGGTGCCAGACGGGCAGGCAGAGATCAGACGGGAATTGCTGGCTCCCGGCGCGCTCCCGGACTCTCCCTTATGGCAAGACTTGCTCTTCAGTCCCGGGCACGTTGTCACTGGCCACCTGCTTGTGATGGGACAGTCTTTGTTAAAATCCCAATTAGCATATAATAAGGTAGGAACAAATCCTGGCTCTCCTAAGCCAGACAGGCCCCAATTTCCCTTTCTTTCCCCTTTTTTTTTTTTTTTTTTTAAACAAAAGGTTTCCTGTTGTTAAAACTCAGGGGGAGGGAGGGGGGGTTGAACAAGGGTTTGGATTAGTGGTGGGGGTGAGACCTGCTGGGTGCCTGGAGCCCACAGAGCCTCTGGGTTGACCAGCCAGCCCTGCTGTAGGACCCAGGATGAGTTTCCACCCACAAACAAGCCAGCAGGAAAAATTTATCCGCAGAAATCTTGGTCAGGCACTGGAACAGGCTGTTCAGGGCTCTGGTGGAATCCCCAAGTGCTGAAAAACCCCGTGGGTGTGGCCCTTGGGGACGTGGTTTGGTGGTGAACACTGTGCTGGGTTAATGTCACCCCTCCACTGGCAGCTTCTGGGGGTCTCAGGGATTAAACTGTGCTGGGATTTTGGCTACTTGTCTCTCCACGTGTCCGTTTTCCTTCCTCCCACGCCTGCCACACCGTTCCCTAGAGCCCCCAGCCACATCAAGTCAGGCTTAAGAACGATTCTACTTCCTTCAAAATCCTAATCCTGGGCTCAGTCCTTCTCCCTTTACTTCCAGGCAGTGGGAGGTGGGCCGGGCTGGGTGTCCTGCCTCTCCCACCCGATGAAGACAAACTCTTGTTTTCGCCGTTCAGTTGAATTTTGGATACGAAGCCGACACCATGAAAAATGACGGTCCCCTCCCCCGGAAGACAATGGGGTATTTTTCAGGGAGTTGTTTTGCCCATTGTGGGCCTCCTGGGATCCTCTCTGCTTGTTTTCCACTCGGGGCAAGTTTTATCAGAGATGGGAGATGAGTCTAAGTCGCAGTGACAATGGTGGGGTGGTGGTGGGGGGGGTTAAAGTCACAGCGTTAATCTTCTCTGTGCAACTCTAAAGAAGTGGAAACTTCCCCTGAGTGCCATGAAATCCCCTCCACAATGAAGTTGTTCAGACACGCCAATCACAAGGTCACAACAACTAGGGAAGTGGAAATCTTCCTGGGAGGAAAAGATCCGGCCCGGTGCCGACAGGAGGCTCTCCAGATGTTGAAACCTTGTGCCTATATGGGGTTTTTTTTTGTTACAAGCAGAAGTTACAAGCAACACGTGCCTGTGGAGAAATGGGGAATGAAAACTCATGGAATCCTAGAATGGATTGGGTTGGAAGAGACCTTAGACCTCACCTCATTCCGCTCCCCCTGCCATGGGCAGGGACACCTTCCACTAAACCAGGTTGTGCCAAGGCTCAGCAGCAACCCCAAACACCTCTCGGAGAGCCTCCCACCCTAAAATAAGGATGAGAGGACAGAGCCTCAGGCTGCTCTGAGGGAGGTTCAGGCTGGACATCAGAAGGAATCTCTTCACAGGAAGGTTGTTAAACGCTGGAAGGGGCTGCCCAGGGAGGTTTGGAGTCCCCACCCCTGGAGGTGTCCAAGGAAGTCCTGGCCGTGGCACTCAGTGCTCTGGGCTGGGGGACGAGGTGGGGATGGGGCACGGGGTGGAGGTCTGTGGAGGTCCTGGAGGTCTTTTCCAACCTCAGTGATCCTGTGACTCTGTGGTTCTGTGACCTGGATCAGGAATTCTGGTGCATGAAGGTCCCAAACCGATCTTTTCCCGGTGCCTGACAAAAGGAAAGCGAGGTGAACACTCGGAGCTGTAAAAACCAACCAAGGAGGTGTTGCTTGGTTTCCTCGTGATTCTTCCGAGCTCCTTGTGGGGTTGTTTGAGGGGAGGGCTGGGCTGGGTAAAGGACAGACACCAAAGTGTGTCCTAGCACCTGGGGAACTCTCCAGATGAAAACAGCTTATTTCATTAGCCTTGTAAACAGGACGGACTTTTTCAAAATATTTATTTTAGGAATCAAATTAAATGTTCCAGCTCTTTGGGAATCCAATTCCCCCTTTCTGCAGGTCCTAGTCAGGGTTCCCAATGCATCAGTGCACGGCTTTAAAGGCATTTCTCCCCTCTTTTGGATTAGTGACCCATTCTAACAGGTCTTCATTGACGGGGAGTGTGGGTCTCTCAAAGAGTCCATTGGATACAGCTTACAAAAGAGTTTAGCCGGAGATGAAGAGTTTACAAAAAGTTTGTAGGAAACCGTGGAGTCCTTTTAAAAGAGAATAAACTGCCACTGCTGTGTCTGGGTTGAGTTAATCTGATTAGGCCAAGCTCATCAACAGGCCCACTGAAAAGAATGAGGCGGGAGGGAAAGCAAGCTGTGGACGGGGCCAAGGGAAAAAAAAAAAACCCCCGAAAAACGAGGGACCTTTTTACCAGAGAAGTCAAACAAAACCTATTGTTGCAGAGCATGCCTGCCTACAGATGGCAAAAATGACAAATCTTTTCAAAGGCAAAGCAAATATAATTGATGGCTTTTTGGTTGTTTTTTTTTTTTTCCCCCTTTCTCTCCCTCCTTTCCCCCAGGTATGGGAACAGGCACTTAATAAGATTAAGGGGAAGCAAGAGGAAAGGGGCTGTGAAATAACTGCGGATGTTGGTGTTTGGATGGCAGAGGATGATTACAGAGAGGGTAATCAGCCATTGGAATGGGCTGCCCAGGGAAGTGGTGGATTCTCCATCCCTGGAGGTTTTCAAGATGAGGCTGGACGTGGCACTGAGTGCCATAGTCTGGTAACCACAGTGGTGTTGGATCAAGGGTTGGACTGGATGGTCTCAGAGGTCCTTTCCAACCCGTCTGATTCTATGATTCTATGATGGAGTTCACCTATTCTGCCCTAAAAAAAATTGAGGAAAAAAGGGGTTTCCCCGCGCTGCCTGCGCTCCTAAGTCCCCTAGGGAAGGTGCGTGCATCATTCCCCTACCCGCAGCGAATGAGGGTACTCTTCCAAATCCCGGGAGCGGACCAGCAGGACCTCACCCAGGAGAGGCTCAGTCCCTCGGGAAGCTGTGCCATCCCCCCCTTGCCCTGGCTCCTGCCGTGTCACCTCCCGGGCAGCAGAGGGGCTGTGCAGGGTCAGGTGCCGCGGGCACAGGAAGCGGGTGACGGCGTCGTTGCCTCACCTCATTTTGAGCCGTTTATTGGGGGCAAATTAGAAAGCCTAATTCAAAGTCCTGCCAGAAAGCTACGTCACCACCACCAGCACCACCACCACCACCTTCCCAGGAGATATTTCAGGCTCTATGTTTACAGCAGCTCCAAGTATTTAACACAGGCAGCAGCTCAGCCAATATAATTAAGAACAGTATCAGTGGAAGGCATGTAAGGAGATTTTCTCCCCAAGGCCACCTAATACAGATGTAATTGACTCTATTTTCTGCTTTCTGCACATGGATTGCAGCAACTCCAGCCCCTATTATCTGCCAACAAATGAACAGGACCCAGTGAAAGGGACCTCTTCAGCCAGGACTGGGGTTAGAGAATGGAGCACTGGGCTGTGTTAAATCTGGACACAAGGCCGCTCCGTTCCCTCGCTTTTTATCTCCGCCGCCTTTTCAAGATGTTTTCCAGTGAAGGGTAAGTCAGCAAATATGTGTTTGGGCAAAGTGTTGGCACTTGCTAAAGAAGAGAACATCTGTCTCAATCAGCTGGTCTATTCTGTGGCGGCGGCTCAACGGAGGCTTCTCAGCACGGAGAGACAAAACCGGGGCGATGTCTTCAGAAAGGGCTTTTTGTCTGCGCCGCTGCAATTTTCTTTCGCTCCGATTTCCAAGGGCGGGGAAGGAGGAAGGGAGGGGAGAAAAGAAATTAAACCCCATTTGCTTCCCAGTCAAAAAAAAAAAAAAAAAGAGCCT
>VXAY01005125.1:10822-39090 GCA_013399855.1 Oxyruncus cristatus
TATATATATATATATTCTGATATTCCTGTAATTATGAATAATATGATTAATATGAATAATATGAACCAGAAAATATATAAAATTTAATATCAATCATATGAATCAGAAAATATTACATAAAATATAACATTTTTGTATCTGGTTCAAAGTTTTTGAGCAGCTCCTCCACCATTTCATAGTTTCCTCATCTGTCTCAGTTTTCAGAAATCAGAAGGCAGAACCTTTTTGTATTTTCTCTCTCTCCCTCTGTTCCCTCCTCCCTGTCCAGGATACAGAATGCAGATGTATGTTATTTTTTAGCTGGTGTGTTGTGTTGCCTGCTTTCTTTTAAAAAGCTGTGTATTTGATGCAAAAGCAAAATATTTTCTCTTCCAAAAATATGTTACGTAAGGCAACACTGTGCTTGGCAGTAATGGTTTATCAGTGCCTAGAAAGAGAGCCCAGTGTCAGTGTTCTCTGGAGATAACAATGTATTATTTTCTACCTGGCAGTACTGAACTGGTGATACTGAGTGATGAATATGACTCTCCTGGGCCACAAGTACAGAAGCTCTCTGTTTAATTATAACTGTGCTTCTTTAATTTAATTACAGCTTTTTTTTAATTAAAAAAAAACTGATTCAAAATTGGAATGTCTTAAATTATTCAAACTCTTGTTGTTTCATATACTAGACTGAGTCGTCTTTTGCCATCTAACCTAAGGTGCATGTTTGTGGGTTTTTTAGTTTTGTGGTTTGGTTTTTGTTTTTTTTCTTTTTCCAAATGATTTGGGAAGCTAAGGGCTCCTAGGATCTGGAAATTTACCAGAGCTTGGTGCTAAGGTTTCAGATCCAGATTTTTTTACGTACATGTGACCAGAGGATCGTTCCATGTTCTGAGTGCTTTCTCTCTAAAACCTGCACACTAATTGCATATCATAGAGAAATCCTCAGTAAACTACAGAAGAACTTTTGTAGACTACAGAAGAACAGACCTTTGTGATTTTCTATACTGCCTCAGTAGTAGTAACAAAGATTCACTGAGTCAGTCTTGCAGTACTTTGAAGATGAAACACTGAATATGTTAGGATAATATGGCACCACTCTTAAATATGTGTAGACTTTGACTCTGGGTAGGGGCTATTTCTCTTTTTTTTTTCCCTTCTTCCTCTTTTATGTTCCCTGTGATGGACTATTTCTTATGTAGCTAAAAGGAAAGAAAAATGCTGGGTTGATCAACCTGTAAACCTCAATCATGAGGTTGTCATTTAGACTATACCTATTTCATTAGGTGTATGACAGTAGTTTTTAAGCTATGCTTCAAATTAAAGAAGATAAATCCAAGGGAGAAAATTATTATTTAAGCTAATGGACAGCTTGATCAAGAACACAATTATAGGCTCCACTTAAAAATTGACACGGCTAAGTGATACAGCAAAACAAAAATGGAAAGACTCTATTTAAATCAAACTAATTCCAAATCAGACTTGGAATATTATTTTTATGACCAGATGCAATGGATGTAGGAAGCAGACAGGAGAGGATTAGGTATTAATTACAAATTATGGAGTAATCTCCTTCCCTTAGAGTCCCCACTCACAATTATTTTGAGTAATAAGAAAATAGATTAAAAATATCATGGTTTAGTGAGCTAGTGTTTTGTGAACAGTATTTTACTACTTCAGTGATGCTGCACACATCCTCAGGATGTGGAAGCCAGCTAGTAGTAACAAAGGCCATATGGAATGTCAGCAGACAAAAGCATACAGAGGAGTTTTTGCAAATCTCTTAAGGATTTTTATCTCTAGAGCACTGTGCAATGTAATACCTTTCTGAACCAGGGTCAAAGTAGTAGAAGACCAACAAACTTTTTTCCTTGTGGAATTAAAAAAATAAAATCCCAAATCCCCACATGCTATCTAAAAGGTATACTTTAACAAAAAAAAAAAATCCCAACCCTTAGCTCATAACATTTTCTGGATTCAGCTTGTTCCATGTTAGTGTAAGGTATTTGTTTTCTTTCTTGTTATTTGGAGTCACAGGCTGGAGTATGACTGTATTAAGGGCAAGAGATGTTTTAGAGATTTCACTTAGAGATTTCACTTGGAAATTGGCTGGTTTTTAGGACTAGCTCTGTGTTTTTATAGAGGCAGAAAATGATGTTAAAAGACATGTTATGAGATTTCTAGTTCTCTCTGTGGAGAAATCTGATGTAATTGTCCCTACAATTCAGGAACATAAAACGACAAGGATCATCTGCCCTAGCCTGTACTGAAACCATGTTATATTTGTGACCTATAAACTCACAGTGTCTTCCCATAAGATCTTAATTTTTGGGTGTTTTGTTCATGCTAATTTGGTGAGAAAGCTGTTTAAGAACCTGGTTTAAATGATGAGTTCTTGGCCAAAAATTAGTATGTGTAAAAAAAGTTATTTTGTCACTTGATGTATATACTTTTTTAGCTTTTGCATGATTCTTTTCAGCATAGTGAAAACTTTCAGATTTTTACCTCCTTGCTTATAAGGGAGAAAAACTGACAGTCTCCTTGTTTTGAATTTGTGTAGTCTGGAGGAATTTCTGTCAGACAGGTTAGCAGAATTTCTGTAAAATCAATTTTGAATGCTAAGCACTCTGTAAATGAACAGACACCCTTTTCATACTTGCATTTTTCTGTATGTGGGCAGCCTTGTTGCGTGTCAAATGTAGATTTAATATGAATCACTTCAGTGTTGACAGAAAGGTGTGGATTCCTTTTTCTCCTTTGCATGTGTTTAGCTTGTTTAACAAGATGTTGTTATGATGCATTTCTTGTCTGAAAAGTGAGTTTTGTAATCAGCTTTTTGGCAATGTAGGCAGGTTTAGTATTCAGTGTAATACCACTTTTTTTTGGTTGTTTGTTTTTTACTTTTGCTTTTTTATTACTTTTTTTTTTCCCCAATGGTTACCTTTTAGCTAGAACAGTTCCTTAACTGCCCCAAACATATTCAGTGTGTGATGCTCGAGCGTTTTTTAGGTGCAGCATGGATGCAGATGTTTCTGAGTTGCAGCAGTGAACAGAAGGCAGTAAGGAGAGGAAGTGTGGATTGCTTCTGCAGTGGCGTGGGCTCATAGCTGATGATGTCCTTGGTGTTTTCAAGGGCTTCTCACTAAGGTATTGGTGAAAGGCCTGAAAGCTCTGACCTTGTCTGTGTGGACCTGTCTTGTGCTGTGAAATACACTCTGTAACTGCTTTTCTTTTGTATTTGAGATTTTATCATCTTGTGCTCCTCATGATGGTTTTGGGGCATCTTCCCTGCTCTACCCCCCCGCCCCGCCTCCCCACTTCACCCCCCCACAAAAAATTTCGCTCAGGTGTTGGGCAGTTACTTTCTATTAATAGAGAATGATAATTTTTACTTTTCTACTTTCTCTGCCTTTCTTTGTCTGTAGTGGAAAGCTGAATGCTGCTGAAAGGTGCCAGCTGAAGAAACTTTAGTTCTAGATTGTTCACAAATGGAAGAGCTGCCAGAGCAAACTTTCCCCTACCCCCCCGCCCCGCCTCCCCACTTCACCCCCCCACAAAAAATTTCGCTCAGGTGTTGGGCAGTTACTTTCTATTAATAGAGAATGATAATTTTTACTTTTCTACTTTCTCTGCCTTTCTTTGTCTGTAGTGGAAAGCTGAATGCTGCTGAAAGGTGTCAGCTGAAGAAACTTTAGTTCTAGATTGTTCACAAATGGAAGAGCTGCCAGAGCAAACTTTCCCATGCTGACCTGTTGGCATGCTTTAATTGCAGGTAAGATAAGTGTGTGTATGTGTGTTAGTTCAGAGCAGAAGTCTGTTTGCTGAACCATGAGCTTTCTATTTGCAACTGCTGGGTGTCAGGTCAGTTTTATGGACAGTGTTATGGATGCCTGTCCTCTGAAAAGTGGGCTTGAGACTTCAGTTGTATTTAAAAGGTCAGAGAGAGTCTCCAGTAGCAGTGAGTTGCATTTAGACGACGTGGACTCAGGAGCATCCTGTCAGAGTTCGGTGTTTCGGTTCTGTTCGTGTTCACACCTATGCTGTAGGACAATTGCATAATATTCCTGCGGCAACCACAGTAATTGCTTACATGGGAAACGAATACACAGCAATTATCAAATGTATTTTAGCTGTCCCTTTGTGCCCTGTGACTTCTGGAGAACAATATTACGTGACCTGTATACCCTGTAAATCAGTGGCAGATTACCGGTGGCATGCTGATGAGCACCTGACAGCCTGTATAGCAGGATTTTCTGGAGTTGGCAAGACTCCCTGGTTTTTTTGTTTGTTTGGTTTTTTTTCCCAAATAATTCCATGTTGTTTGGACTATGGGATGTGAAATAGTTGAAATGCCTGTCAGATGAAAAATGTGCATTTTCTATTTTAATTCTGACTTTTAACAGTTACAATGTAGAATACAAAAAGAGTTGAAGGAGGAAACACTTGTCTTTTCTGTCTGAGTTTAAAAATTGAGCACAAAAACTTTAGAAAACCTTTTTCAACAAAAACTGAAGAAGGGGTAGAGGCTCCTAGACTTTGTTTTGTCATTGGATCATCTTACTTCACATTACTCTGCAGTGAAACTAGTCAGCTGACAGACGAAAATTCAGGTGTTTTCCACGACCTGATCTGCAAGCGTGGGTATCGTTTGGTACTTGATGCAACATTGTACATGTGCTTTGTCTTTATTAGATAAGCTGTTTTACACAGTGAAAAGGGCTGAATACTTATGAGTCACTTCCCCAAGAGATGCTTGTTCTCAGTTTGCAAAAGGGGCTGATGAAAGGGCGTGCAGGGGGGTGTGGTCTTCATAGCCTGACTTGGCATCATTTGGGGAGGAGATGTGGGTGTTAATTGCAAGATTGTCATAAGGAAGTTGTGTGCAGAAGAGAAGCCCAAGCTAGCTAGGGAGGGAGCCTGATGTGTGGGTGTGAAATGAGGCTGGGATCAGTACAGACAAGCTTGAAACTGTAGAAAATCTGACAGTGTGTTCAGTTTCCAGAGTTGTGTTTGTTGTGTCAGGTAAAGCATTCATACCAGTCAAACGACATTAGAAAGGGGAACAAATATGAAACGATACTTTAAAATAACCACTAGTTCCTGGTTTTTATATATTGAGGTTTTCTTTGAAACTGATTAGAAAAAATATGAATAGCTGGTAGATATTAACTAAATATTAACTATAACTATCTGGTAAACTCTTGTGCCTTGTTTGTTGTTTTTGAAATGCCAAACACTTCATGAAAATGAGCACAATCTTTCAGAAGCCCTTCATGTATCCTGTGTCTGGTCTTATCCTCCCCTGAAATGATCCATACTCGGGCTTCCACCTCTTTTTTTGATGCAGTTTGTTGCAATTCTTGAAGCTGATAGGAGATTGTTTTGTCAAGTTGGAAGTGAGGATATTATTCTTCTCATCCCAACCTGTGCTGCTCTGTAACGATTAGGGAGGCATCCGGTTTCTCTAACAGCTTGTACAAGTTCCCAAAGTATCCTATCAGAGTGTCCTCAGGAAACTGAGGGGCTGTAGATACACTGATGCTTGGCAAGTTAAGTATTTAGTATGTTATTGTTTCCACTCTCTGAAGGAATTAATTAGCAACTCTGACAGTTTTGTAGACCTGTTTTATTAAATGCAAATATTAAAATGCTTCTGAATGTTAAGCATTGTCTTAAAAGCTCAGTTAGCAGGGTGTTTGTCCACAAGAACTGCATATTCCCAAGACTAATGGCACCATATCCAAAATTTTATGAGTATCACCTTGTACTTGTACTGAGCTACAACTACTCCATGGTTCTGTGGCTGTGTGGAAACAGCTTTGATTGCCAAAGTGACTATTTATTAATCAGTTTCTGTAGGTAAGAGTTCTTCAGATGATTTGTAGCATTAGAACTTAATATCTTGCACAATAAAAACAAGTCTATTTCTTTCTCCTGTGAGAACACGAAAGAACAACAGCTGTTGGTTTAAACCAGAGTCCAGTCTCATTCTGTAACTTCATTTATAGTGGTGTACAGCTTTCAGTTAGCTGTTTCTTCTTTCCTTGACTTAAAATCTAGCTATGCTGCTGGAAATGCAGTACAGTGACTGATGACAGGCAGTGACCTGAACCAGCACAGTGATGTAAAGTCTTTCTCTAGTTTTCATTTGTTCCTATTCCATGTTAGTTTAACTCGTCAACTGTACTAGTATGTTTGAGTTCCCCTCAGTTTAGCTAACAGTAGTAATGAAAAACAAATTCTAATTTCTTAATGTAAGAGCTTTAATATCTAGTCTAAGATTAAGTATATGTGATGATCAACTCTAGTCCCAACTGGTATTAAAGCCTTAATGTTTTTTGTCAGAAAATATTAATGCATTTGAAACAAGTATGTTCTGATAAATGTTTGTTTTCAATTAAACTTTTCAAAGTAAGCCTTTCATAGATTCAGGTTGGAATTCCAAAATGAAAGAAGACACTAAGTGGATAAAATTGCATTAGTTATATGCAGTATCTTAGGATCATGCTTCCTTTCAGCAGTATTCTTCCTGTGTTGTGATGTGGGGTTTTTTTGGTTTGTCGTTTTTTGTCTTCTTTTTTTTGGTGGTAGTTTGTAGGGTTTTGATTTTGTTCTGATTTAAAAAAAAAAGTAGAAAAATTGTGAAGACTCAGACCTGTGGGGAGGACAGTGTCTTTTCCGTTCAGCAGTCAGTTTGGTCTTAGGAGCAAGCTGGTAAAAACTTGGTTACTGAACAGTTATCTGAAATGAATATTATAGAGGAAGATACCGCTCTACTGATGTAGGTAATTTTTGAACTGCCTTGAACTTCACAAAATGTTAATATTAATAGAAAATAGCTATTACATGATTGGTATTTTACTCTTTCATAGGGTTCCTCAGGCCAGTTGCAGGCTACTTCTCATGGCCTTCTTTAGTAGTCAATGATGTTCTATAAATAATTTAAGTGGTTCTTATTTCTAATCTTTCATCACTATATACTAGCATACAAATTTGCTCTCACTGTGATGCTGAGGGAGAGGTCTAAGGGACACATCTGCCTGGCTGTTTGCAGAAGTATAAAGATGTATGCTTTGCTTTCATAATGCATAAGACTCTTGCTCTTTCTCATCTCAAGATAAACAAGGAAAAAGCTTTTGTATGTATCACATCATGTGAGGTATTCACTGCAAAGTTTCAGGGTATGTCATAAAGAATGTTTAGTCCAACATCTTGACTTGCTTGTCATTGCTTGTGTCTTGAGTTTAATAAGGTAAATGCATATTTTGCCCTGAAGAATGAAGCACAGTGCATGGAAGTGTCTAATGGCAGGTAGAGGCTACTGGCCTGAGGATATAGAAAAGTATGACAGGTTCTCTGGTAATAGTGTCAGCAGTTTTTCTAAACTTTGGTCTTATTGAAGTAAAAATAACAAGTTCTAAAATTGGCCACACCTTAGTACTGAATCAGTGTCAATTGTGCTTGGTAGCAGACATATAAAACCTAAGGGAATTTGTAACCATTCTTAATGAAGGCAATGTGGCAAGTTCAGTGTTAGAAATTAAGAGATTTTATGATAGACTTAAAAAAACCACAAAAAGCAAACCAGAAAAAAGTGATTATGTTTTTCATAATAAAACTGAACATTATCAACATAACAGTTTTATGTTTATTTTGGAGGAAAAAAACACCATTGTGATGGCAGTTAACTTAGAAGGAAAAAAAACATGTTAATACAAAATAAAATTGTAGAACAAAGTATTGAAGAGTCAAATTCTCAATTGACACCTTTTCCTGTGCATCATTGTTCTTTACATCCCAACATTTTTTAAAACAAAAAGCATTTTAGGGTAAAGCTAGTGTGGATTAATTAAATTGTTTATCATGATTTTCTAAATATAAACTTGGAATAAATGGAAGAGGGGTAAGATAAACTGTTAACACATAGGCCTGCAAGAACTGATTGAATTGGAATGCTAAATGTTCATTAGATTTTTGTTTAGTTGTTGGAGTGCTAAAATCTCTTGGGCTGAACATAGAAACCTCGCTGTAGCCGTTGTCAGACAAGCTTCTTGTTCATCAGACAAGCAGTGGAGATAATGCAGTTCAGTGCATTTGTTGTGTATGGAGCAGTGGGGATTGCTGAGGGTTTCCAAGCTGAGCTGTCCTCACAATAGGATTTGATGGAAGAGAAAGAGGCAGGAGAGTACGTGAATAGTCCAAGTGTGTGGTGGTGTCTCTGGCCATTGCAGTCCATGGGCTTATTTAATAGTATTTCCATTCTGTAATTTAGTCGGGTTTGTCTTTTTCTTTTAAAATAGTTTTAAAAATCACGTATACCTTTGGTAACTGTCATGGCCTGTAACAATGAGTTGTGTAATTTGTCACAATTAAGACATGTGCAGAAACAGGGATGGGAAGAAGAGTTATCCAGAGGGAGGAGAATGCAGGATCCCAGTTCCAGGAGTCTAAATCATGTATCATATACTAATGTTAATTTTTTTTAAGGACTCTGTTTTTATTGAATGTTTCAGAGCTACGAATGTACATTGTCATTGATATCTCCAGCTTCCTGAGAATTTTTTAAAACTCTGGTTTGCTACAGATAGAATTGGATTATAATGAAAAAGTAATCTGTCACCTGCTTCAAGGGTACTGTTGGGCTTTTTGAAGCAGTGCTTGTGGCGTTTGTTTCATGTTAAGTTCAATGTTGTAAAATATAAATTGAATATATCTGGTGTAAGTCTTTTAAAATAAAGATTTATACCCTGTAAGTATAACATTATTTAGAAGGAATTTTGGATAAACTTTTTTGCTACCCAGATGAAATTAATGAGATTTTTCTGGCAGTGCTTGGGCTTTAAAGTGAAGACATTGACTGGGTAGTACAGTAACTGATCCCACTGCCAAGTGCACACTCAAGTCTGTGAAATGGAAGCTATGCAGAATACTTGTTTCATCCTACTTTGTGGCTCTGTTAACTAAAATAAACTGTGACTTAACCAAGAAAAGGTGGAAGTGATTATATTAATATAATGCATTCCTGAAAGGCACTCATTACTGAAACTAACATGTGGTTTGCAGAATGATTTATTGTAGTATTCTTTTTATGTCCATTGAATTTGAAAGTTTCCCCTTTCTTGCAGTGAAGTGCTACAGGGTGTTTTATGCACAGGCTGTTTTGTTGTAGGCTCTTGCCATGTATTGCAAAGGTGTGCAGCTGACTAGTCTCAGGTTTTTAATTTTTTTTTTTTTTTTAAGCTTGAACAGAAACTGCTTTGTGAAACATATGGGGGTTTTTGCCTCTCTTCTGGTAGGAACCTTATATTCAGGAGGAAGGGAGAATGTTTCCTTGGATTCCAGGTGTGGCACAGAGTCAGCGCATGGCTCTGTGTGAATATATTTTTGTTGAATCTGATGCCTGCTTGCACCTGGACTTAAAAAATAACTCAGGAGCAGTTAATTAGGGTGAGATAAGGAAAGGATTTACTGTGCCAAGGCAAATAGTTGTTACAAGACGCACACCGAATACAGTGGTATCACATCTTTTATAATACTATTTGACCAATCCTGAATGTGTCCGCCTTTTGGCTTTTGCTCTGGTCCACCTCTTGACCCACCCCTAAGAATTGGGTCTGGGGGCGTTTTGGGACCACCCCTTCATCATCATCATCTTCTTCAGAGCACAAAGGGTACAAAGTTACCTAGTCTTTGACCCTTTTTTGTTGTTCAGGCCCTGATTTGGCTATTCCCAAACAGCCTAGGCCTTGCCTTGACAAGAGACTAAACATTTTCTACTGACTTCAGGGGTAGATTTGATATGGGGAGCATAGAATGGGGTAAAAGGGTTAGGAATGTACTACGGGGTAAGGGAACAAGGGCTGCTGCTTTTAGAAACTACTTCTACTACTTATAAAACTTACAAAGCTTACAAAAATTAGAAAACTAAAAAAAAAACTATTAGGGCTTAAGGCATCAAATCTTTTGCTAAAGGGAAAATCTTTGGTGACTGCCCTACCACAGAAGGAGGCTAACCAGAAACCATTTTGCAACTTTGACCGAAAGTGAGAGTTCTAGATAAAATTATTGACTTGATAAAATCGTTGACTTGATTGGCAAATTTCTGAGATTTACTTTACTAGCTTCAATATTTTGTTTCAGTGAAGGAAGAGCTGTTTGTGTTTGTCAGTTTAATCATTGTAACAATTAAAATCTGATTGCTTTCTGAAGCAGTTTGGGATCCTTCAGAGATAAAAAGGGATACTAGAAAATAACTTGGTCTAAGTACCACTTAATATTGATTTTCTTCAGCAGCATTTCTCTCACTTCATAGCTGTTGTTCACACTTAATGGCTACCAGTTATACAGAGAAGACATGTAACAACATCATTAGAAAAACCCCACCCCACAACTCTATATCAGGATGTTGATATTTAATCATTCCTAGTTTCACCGCTTGTTTTTATGTCCTAATGAGCTCTGCTTGGGTTGAGAGTTTGTTCTCCCTGTGCTGAAATTACTTTTCAGATCTGTAAAATGTTGCAGATTCTCAAGGGGCTTGTGCAAAATAACACTTTCTACACACCAGCAACAGAGTATTACTGTTGCAGGATGTGCTGTAGAGGAGCTTTCGTTTCAGCCTGGTGACATAACTGTTCGGGTATACCCTTGAGCAACCAGTTGCGTTTGAAGACACTGTGCTAATGAAGCTTTTATGTGTGAATTCAGTAACTTTAACATTTAACTTGCAGTACAGTCTTTAAAGATCTAATTACTTATCTTCTAATTTAAAAAACAGACTCATAAAACATTCTGACAGTAATCTCGTTCTATGGGTGATTCTAGTGAGTAAGTAGGCTACAATATGATACTGGGCAAAAAATGTGTGGACTGATATTTCACTGCTTAGGAAATGTCATAGGATCTTCAGTGAATGTAAGAGAACATTAAAAAGCTGGAGCCTCAACAGTTTATGAAGGATTATAAATTATGATAACAGATGAGGGGGACTTGATAACCAAGGAAATCTTTCAGTTCCAAGTCCTAATGAAGGTCATGACATGGAGAAAAAACTTATAAAAGCCAAAGTAATTGGAATGTTTCTCTTCTGAAAACAGCTTAGAAACTTTAGCATAACTTTTTGCTATTTATGAATGGCAAGACCGAAAGTTTATTTTGCTGTCAAGGTATAATCCCAGGAGGAAGTCAAAAAAGTGTAATTCCTGACAGGAACAACTTCCTTTCCTGCTTCTCTCCTTATGTTAAGGCTGTAACATTATCTCTGTTTTCCAAACTGTTAGCTGTACAGCAAAGTGCCTTTTAAGGAGGGAACTAACATCGTTTTACTGGTGCCGTGGTAGATGCATTTTGGACTCGGTTCCCTCCATACCAAGCATCTTGGAGGGTGGGATAGAATAGATGAGAAGTTGCTATATCTGCTGTTACTTTTCTTTGTGGCCAAGTAGGGCCAGCCTAGTCCTACTTTTAGCTGCTGGGATGGGTGAGATGCAGTCAAATCTGCTGGCCTCCAAGGGTCATGCTCAGCTTGGGATTGGCAAAATGCAGAGTTGAAGGCTTAATTTTGGAAAAATAAAACAGGCAGGCAATCTTTGAGAAACAGAATTCTTTCAGTTCCGGAGGAAAGGATGTGAAAAGTTTACTTTAAGAAAATCAGGAATTTTTATTAATTTATTTGCAAAAATAGATAAATTTTTGAGAATGTTTTGAGTAGTGATCATGTTCATAGAGCTTTTTGTCCAGTTCTGCAGGCATTTCATGTTATGTTTCCTTACATCTCCTTTATCAATTTGCGTCTCTTACCAAGGGCACAGTTGCTACCAGGTCAGGGAATATTTTTCTTGCATTTGGTCAGTTCAGAATGAGACCTGGAACCTGGTGTTTCCTGATATTTTGAACGTTTGCTGCTAATGAGTTTGAATTGTTCTAATATTATTACAGAAGAACTAATATATCATCAATTACTGGCTGTAAATCTTCAGAATTGGACTTGCTGGCTCTAAATAAGCAGTTATGGTAATAAAAAATTGGGGAATAATTCTAGGAGCAGCAGCGCTGATGGTCTCTGTACAAGGTGGAAGCTGCACAGCACCCTCAGCCTCTGTTCCCAGTTTGCAGTGATGGGGCCTTTCTCCCTTCTGTTTTAGTCTTGCTGGAGCTGTTGTTAAACTGATCTGATTTGTGAACTGGACAGAAAACACAGAATAAATGTGCTAAGGATGTGGAACAAGGGACAGGACATCATTCTCTCGGGAACTGTGAACTGTTCTGCTGGTTCACGGCATCTTTTGGACCAATACTGTTAGTAAAAAACTTACCAGGAACTCTCTAGGCAACTATTTTGTCCTAGAAGGATAGAACTAAAATTAAGATGAACTGCTAATCTCTGAGTATTAAAATTCATAGCCTAGAAAGCTTTGTTGTCTCTTAAAATTTAAGACTGTGACTGGATTCTGTTTTCCTTTCATTGGTAAATCTACCTTAATTTCACTGAAAGTCAACCTAGCAGGCAGCTGGAGAGAAAAATTCATGCTGTTTAATGAGGCACTGTTGAAGAAATCCAGTGAGACAAACTAAGATGAATGAAAACGTGGGAAGCAACTACAGTCAAAGAGAATAATATGCTGCATTTTGAGAAATATAAACAAGTAGGAGGGTGGTAATAAAGTGCTTGCGCAGAGTAAGCCAATTGCCTAGAGCTGGGTACCCAACAGTAGTTAATCTGGGAGATGAAGCTATTGTCCCGTTGCACTGCTTTCTTAAAAGAAACGAGAAGAACTGGTCTGGCACTTTTGAAAGGCAAGGCAGCATCTGAATCAGTGTCATGAATGACCCTGTTCAGAAATTTTTGCCTTTCCTGAAACTGGAGGCGGGGAGGTGGTTGGGGTTGGGAACCAAAACAGAACAAAAACCCCTCAACCAAACAACTGAAAAACCGCCCCAAACAAACAAACCCCAACAAAAACCAAAACCATACCAAAACCAACAAACCCTGAGCAGAGTTACTGATTCTCTGAGTGCTTTGTTTTTGTCTTTTATAAGGGAAATTTTTCCTTTGTCTGCATGATTATCTTACAAATATGTATTCCAGAAAAACATTTGAACTAGTATAGGGCAGTGCATCTTACATCTGTGTCCTCTAAAACGCAAAGCTGGGAGGTCGTGTAAGTGCATCTGTGTTTTTAAACATATTTGTTTTTCTTTTTGTATTGACTAGCATGTTACTAATAATAGGACAATGTACTCTTGTCAGCATGTTTCATTTACCGTGTCACTATTAACTTACAAAAAAGTTCTTAAGTTTTCTGAAACATTATGGGCTTTGAATCTAACTGAGACAAGCTTGTTGCTGGATACTTCTGGACGAGGACATAGCCCCCCAGTGCTCTTCTCCTATCAAATTAGAGAATTTGTGTTGTGATTTTTTTTTTTTTAAATTTCTTTTTAAACCTGTGTGGTATGCCATCTTAGTTGAGCCTCTTAATAAAATGTGCTGTAGTAGCACACAAAGGCAGTAAGCGTCTCATGATGGAGAATAATTGTCTTTAAATTATCTATAGGGGAGTGGCTGGAACAAATGGTCCCTGCAAATGGGATTCCCGCTTACCTAAGTGATGAGTGAGATGATGCCACGAGCTTCCCTCCCCTCAGCATGCTCACAGACTGAACAGAGAGGGTGAAGAAACGATGTTATTTGTGCAAGTGACCGGGTGACAACTTCTGCACTTTCACATTGCAGTCCAGGTGGATGTTAAGCATTTTATACAAAGAGTCGCCCAAGCTATGATCTTCCAATCACCCTCTTTTTGAATGAGATCAGTGTGTACATTTCCAGTCTCCTAAACTGTTTAAGCAAGCATCCATTAGAGGTCTACGTGTTAAAAAGTTTTTAAAGACCTCTTTTTGTTTGAGTCAGGAGAGCAGCCATTAGGTAAACATGCATCTGTTGTGGTTAAATTTTTTATTTACCCCAAGTTTGACTCTGCATCCTTCCCTGACCATGACTCCTGCACCGTTAATAGCAGGACGGTATTCCCAGAAAAGGAATCTGTCCCTGGGGATGTGCTGTGATTGTTTGTGGAATATAGATAATTATTTTCTTGCTCACACACTTATCTTTATACTCAAAGTACTCTTTAAGCTGCTTGTACTCCTGAGTGTCACTATTTTTTATCTATCACCATTCTCTTTCCATTCATCTATCACCATTCTCTTTCCATTCATTTATCACCATGTATCTTCATGATGCATAGCACGGATAGATGACAAAAAGATTGAAAATATATCTTGGGCTTATGGAAAGAAGACTTTTTTTTGCAGTGTGATAAAAATGCATCTGACTTACTACGCTTATACTAACATCTCTGTGTATTTCAATTTTTATTTTGGTTTCTTGCTTATTAGTTTAGGCGAGAAAATCACTCACAGCACATCCCATCTATATCTGGGATTCAAGGACTTATGCACTTTACTTTTCATTAAACTGCATACATGATTTTGACTTATGGATGATAGAAAATGAAAGGTGAAATGAAATGGCTACGGAGTTTTTAGAACTGAATAATTCCCCAACCAAGTTATGCAGTTACTTCAAGTGAAAAATTAACAACCTACTGTGCTTGGCATTTTAATAATGCATAGTAAGCTGGGCTTATGTCTGAGAGTTTTGTTTGTTTTTTTGCTTTTTATTCTGTTGGGATTTGGGTTTTTTTGTGTGGGTGTTTTGACACATAAAGAATCTAGGACATAAATGGCATAAGGTTTATTTAATGCATATGGAATTGTTCAATTTTTTTTTTGTAATAGCAGGATTCTGCAACTGAAACGGTAATTTTTATGTTCAAGGTGTAGATATCGAGGACTTGATGTGCCTTAGGTAAGGCACCTGTGGGGTTTGAACATGAATTTAGAAATACCTTTTGAGTAAATCTGCCTCTTTATGAAGTACGCAGCAGCTCAACTCCTCACAGCAACATATATTGGCTTGGCTGTGTATTGCCATGTATGTACTTTTGCTTGTATATGTATCTTTTGGTTTCCATTTTTGTTTTTCTTTATTTCTTTCCATCACTTTTTGCCTGGAAAACAAAAAAACTTGGTTTTGTTTCCTTCAGTTCTGCTATTTCCATTTCACTCCGTTTACTCTGTTCTGATAAACCAAATGCTGTGCTGTAGGAGTGATGCTGGAAGTGGAGGAAGAGATGACAGACAGACACTGGTCTGTTAAGTGGCCCTCGCTTACCTGCATCTACCCTTTTTCTCTGCACTTCCCTCTACTTTTTCTTCTCTCTTGCTTTGTTGTCCCATTTATTTCTGTAGCTCTTCTTCCTCTGCCAGCCATTGAAGATCGTGGGTTGTAGTTCTAGTGCTTTTAAACTGGGCAGTGACAATAACTAAACGATGGTAGCAGTTATTACACTATCTTAATTCTGCACTGCCTGGAGCTCCTGCAGTAAAAGTGTCCATGAACACACACAAGAGGCATTTAAATTGAGCAGTTTGACACAGAAGTTTGGTTTTGTGCAAAAACAACATACTTGTGCTCGGGATTGCCCTGACCCAGGTGCAGGACCTTGAGGTTCTTTGCGTATTTAAGTTCATTTGAAAAACTGTTTTACTGGAACAAAAAAAGCTGATAGGGTTTTTGCAGTATGTAATACTTATCATGATAAAATGGTGTAGTAAGCTTGGTAAAATTGTGTTTAAAATAGTGTTAATAATCTAATTTTGGAGTGAAGAGGAGCCTTTTGTTCTTCTGCCTTCCTCCTTGAAATGCTTGTTCCAATCTTGCCTCAGGTTAAGTAGATTAAGTGAAAGGGAATTTGGGGTGAACAGCACAGATTTTTATTGTTTTCTTCTTGTGAGCAGAATGAGGAAGTAGAGTCTAGATAAAGGTTATATTTGTTAGGCAGTCTGTTCAGGTCCTCATGGATTTGTCCACCCAATTTCTGCTTGCCTTTGTTGAATCAGAGACAGGGTTCTTCTGTTGGTTGAATTCTGTCGTATCAAAACTTTTGCAAATTCTGCATTTATTGAATGTATTTAAGATTTTTGGGTTCATGGGTATCCATCATGAGGGGGCCTCTCTTACTTTAGCTAAAAAACTCTCGATAGCTGCTGCCCCTTACTTTACTGAGCTTCTGGTATTGTCCTATCCCAGTGCCCCTGGTGCCAACTGTGACTGGGGTTTTGGGGCATGTGTCTTTGTGAGCAGGGAGGAGGGCGAAAAGGTTGATTAGTTCTGTCTGGTCTGTTTCTTTACTCACGTCTTTGGATTGTACCAAGTTTATTTTTATCATTCCCACGATACCTTCAGCAATTTGGCAGCTTGTCTGTGGGAGATCAGCTGACACCAGATGACTGAATAATTAAAAGCATTATTCTAGGAATTATTGCAGGAATTATTGTAAGAAAATTGCCCTGATCATTGGGCTGGGCCCAGGAGTGGTGGTGAATGGTGTTGCATCTAGCTGGTGGCTCGTCTCTAGTGGGTTCCCTAGGGTTCAGTATTAGGGTCAGCCCTGTTTAATAGCTTTATTGATGACCTGAATGAGGGAATTGAGTGCACTCTCAGTCAGTTTGCAGATGACAGGAGTTGCCTCTGTAGAGACTTCCTACTCTCCAGTAAATAACACTCCTGCCTGACTGCAGGAGTGTTTTTTACTGGAGGGTAGGNCTTTATTGATGACCTGAATGAGGGAATTGAGTGCACTCTCAGTCAGTTTGCAGATGACAGGAGTCGCCTCTGTAGAGACTTCCTACTCTCCAGTAAATAACACTCCTGCCTGACTGCAGGAGTGTTTTTTACTGGAGGGTAGGAAGTCTCTACAGAGGGATCTGGATGGGCTGAGGCCAACGGAATGGGGTTCAACAAGGCCAAGAGCTGGGTCCTGCCCTTGGGTCACAACAACCCCAGGCATATTGCTACAGGCTTGGGAAGAGTGGCTGGGAAGTGGCCCAGCAGAAAAGGATCTGGGGGTGCTGGTCAACAGCAGCTGAACATGAGCCAGCAGTGTGCCCAGGTGGCCAAGAAGGCCAATGGCATTCTGGCTTGTGTCAGAAAAACTGTGGCCAGCAGGACCAAGGCAATGATTCTACCCTGTACTCAGCACTAGTGAGGCTGCACCTCAAGAGCTGTGTTCAATTTTGGGCCCCTCACTGCAAGAGAGATATTGAGGAGCTGGAGTGTGTCCAGAGGACAGCAAAAGAACTGTTGAAGGGTCACGAGGGTAAGTCCTATGAGGCACAGCTGAAAGAGCTGGGATTGTTTAGCCTGGAGAAAAGGAGGCTCAGGGATGACTCTCTACAACTTCCTGAAAGGAGATTGTAGCCAGGTGGGGTCTGTCTCTTCTCCCCAGCAGTTAGTGACAGGACAAGAGGAAATGGCCTCAGGCTGTGCCAGGAAAAGTTCAGGATAGACATCAAGGAAGAATTTCTTTAATAAAAGGGTAGTTAAGCATTGGAACAGGCTGCCCAGGGAGGTGATGGAGTAACCACCTCTGGGAATGTTCAAGAAATGACTGGATGTGGCACTTGATGTTATGTTTTAGTTGACACGCTGGTCTTTGGTCAAAGGTTGAACTCAATCTTGGAGGTCTTTTTGATTGTTATAAGTAGTTTTGAAAGTGTGGGAGAAATGCGGCGCTACAAGTAAATCATGGCTTAAAATAGAGGATCTCAGTGATGCGCAGAGTATGTCTTCCTTAATCCTGTTCAGTGTGTCTGGACTGGAAGTTTCTGTCAGAGAACGTGACAATGATACTTTTTCATTGTGGGGGCATGAGGGAAGGGGAAAAGGGCAGAGTTCATTGCTCTAGGGAGTTGTTTGACTTGTTGTGGTATGTAAAGTGGGAAAAGACTGTGTTCCTTTTAAAGTCCTGAGCTTGAGGCAGTAATACTAAGCTTTACACTACCTCTTCAGTCTCCCTGCTATGTATAAAAGCCGTTGCCGGTGTGAGAGCTAACCCTGACAAAGGGCTCCATTCCCATCCTGGCTGAGAAGGAGAGTAGAATGTGGAAGGAGTCTTTCTGGGTTAGTGAAAATAAAAACAGCTCACTCTGCAGCTATAGCGGCAGACTCTTTGAAGTGGTTGTTTCCCATGGATTTTGATGAGTCATCTGATCACTTGAGATGTTCTTGCTAGTTGTATTTAGCAGATACTGCAACACCTTGAAAACAAACAAAACCTCAGTATCGGCTCTTAACTCTCTTTGGATGAAGTTGTTTGTTTTTTTGGCAAGGTGCTCTGCAGATCTAGGATTTTGGTACTGTGCTGGTTTGGGCTCAGGTAGAGTTAGTTTTCTTCAGAAATTAAAATTGGTTACGCATACTAATTTTTAGCTATCCAACTTAATTCACCTGTTTATGTGTGATAGGTCTATTTACAATCGTCATGCAAAAGCCTTATAGTGGGTGAGATTTTGTTGTATATACAGAGTAAAAAAAGGTTCTGATTCGACTCATCCTTTATACAATAAAACATTTTGCTATGAAGTCATATTTTAAAGGTAAGTGATACTGAAATTTCATACTATGCATTTCTTCTGTGTACTGGTTAAAAGAGTTCAAGTAGCAGTTACATTTGACCACTGGGAAAACCTGAAAGAAATCTTGTTTATTGTATGCTTTGTGTCAGATTATATAATTTCATTATTTATAATGTGCAAAATGTTCATAATCCATATTGACCATACATGTGTAACGTCAGCTCACAGTTGTATGTCATCACATTATCTGAACTGTGAACTAACCATGCTGTACATCTGAAAATAGTTCAGGTGTGTTGGGAGTTGGCATGACATGGCACAGCACTACATAAAATCTGTCTTTAATGTTTCACAAGTTACTGTATCTCACAGCAATTCACAGCAACCAGTTTTACCTGACAAGAACTACACTTAAGAAACAATTGCTGTACAGAACCATCTTGGAAATGTGTTCCTGGAATGGGAAGCACTGAGAGGCTCAGCACAGAGGTGCCCATTCTGCCTGACTTCAGCTCAGCTTCATCTGCAGTCAGTATTAGCTCTCAGTCTGCTGTGTCTAAGCTGATACCACGTTAAACTTCCTTAATATTAGGTTTTGAATAGATTTCTGTTAGCAGAATGTAGCACTGTGCATAGCACATGCAGAAACATCTGATAGGTAAAGGACTGCTGTTGGAGCCAAGTGGTTTGTGTTGCTGATACTTGAATTGTTCTGTAGAAGACAGTTTGAATTCAGTTGTAGCGGTGCTGAGCCAAACCTAATGAAATTCAGCCAGTATTTCTGTGGATTGCCATTAGTTTTTGGGTTCATCTACTCACTGTTGGCTTGAAAACAGAACACCGGTTTTGTGTTTAGAATTAATTGTGGTTTATGTAGCAGGACTGACTTTTCTAGTGCTCTCAGTTATAAGCTTGAAAGGTGGGAGTTGTGAGAGAAAATTGAACCTAAGTGGATTTTAAGTTTAGTGTTTGGATACCTCTATTATTTGCTTAGTCTTTCTTATCTATAATTGTCAAGGCTTATCTCAGCCACTTTATCTGGGTGCTCAATTGTCATAGAAACATTACAAGTATTAGTGCTCATTTTAAATTATTCCAACAAATCAAGCAGATATCCCCAGTGACTCCATTGCAAATGTTCTTTAAGGTGCTGAATACCTGAAGGTGACTTCCTATTTCCAGCTTGCACTTCCTCGGCAAGGTGATTTGTAACGTGTAAATGTAATTGATAGCTCTGGCTGGAATCTGGAGGCTTTGCATAATTCTATCCTTGCTGCTAATTAGTCCAGTAGTCAGTCGCTTCTCAGACGATCCTTTATATATTGACAGTCCTAAGAGCAGTATTCATCTTACACAGATATTTCTCCACAAACAGCAGTCATTCTGTTAAACTCACGATCTCAAGCGGCATACTGAGTGGAGTCTCCATATAGGGGTTCACAACCTCAATACTTTTGGGAAATGACCTGACTTTTGTAGACAGTAAACTTTTTGGTGTTAAGCTTTTTGGAGGATCAACTCAGTTCTTAAATAATTCTTAAGTAAAATAATTTGCTTAAGGAAAGCAGGCTCTTGTTATTTAAGTAGTATTCTCTCTAACAGCACAAACACTTTAATATTTTGAAAATTATGTCTCTCAAGATCAAATTGCGCATAAGTATCTGTTATGGTAATCCATTGGTTTGAGACTGGATTTGATCGTCGTTAGTACCATGAAAATGTCTTGAAGTAGGACTTTGTGGCATTTCCATGCAAGTGAATAATGAGAGAAGGGTGTATGCCAGACTTATTTTCATAAAAATTTAGTAGAAGAAATTATTTAAAGCATTCTCCTACGTTGAAATAATGTAAATCAAACCCATGAAGAATTAAAAAGATCAGAGAGAACAGGAGTTGGTTAGAGCTGGGTTAATTTTGTGCCTGGATCTTTGTGCTGTTCCTCTTAGGTGGTTTCTTTGCTACTTTGAATTCAAAGAGAGACTTCTTTTTTGCGCAATAAAAGAAGGGGCTATAGCTGATAAAAATTAGGAAGAAATCCATCTGGTCACAAGAGTTGACCTGAGCTGTCCCTTTGTTTTCTTGGTCTGTCATTGATTCTGCCATTCCATATGATGAGGGGAAAATATCCATAGTGCAGGAAGTGCTTGAGGTTTCCAAAAGCTTTAACTCGGGTTGAAGATAGTGGATTACACAAACCACTTAGATCCGTGCCGTCGGCTGCTGCTTGGAGGACATGGCAGACCATCACCCAAATATTGCACCTCTCTCCTACCTAGAAATCTGTTGACTGATGAAGTACAACTGTCTGAGGGTGTGCCATAGTTATTTCTGAATATTTTATGTGCACCAGCTCTTGTAATCCCACAGTGTAGAATAATATTTTGGCAATATAAGATGCAAATTAAACAAATTTAATGACTATCCAAAAATGTAATTTGGGAAGCAACTAATATTTGTTCTGGCCACAGCGGATCGGCCTTATGTCCCATAAGTGAGATTATTGTTTGTGCTGCTTTGCACAGGGGTGTGGATGTGGACATGTGTTTTAGATGAAAATTTTCAAGGTGTGTTGTTCTGCTACAGGCTGGAGCCTTCTTCTGTGCCTCTCTGCTTATTTTTTTCAATACTGGTGCTGTTGGTTTTTTTCCTAGCAATAAATATAGCTGTCTAACATTCAGTTTTTCAGCACATACTCTGCTCTTAATGAATGTGATCATTTACACAGTGTCACTGTAGTATTGGCATGCTAAATAATTTAGTGAGCTGTGGCAGGTAGATAGCTCTGTGGGTCTATGTTACTATGGCAATACATTTGCTTAATGTAAATATTAGTCATTCTGACCATATGAATCTCAGGGCTTCTGACATTATTAGCTGTGTTTGGGAGGTGGGAATGTGTGTATCTGAAAGAAAAATTGTTCTGGAAATATTAATAGTTTAAAAATTGTTTTCTTTTTTCATAATTCCTTCTGCTTTGTGACTGAGCTACATAATCTATTGATTGTAATGAACAGAGCAGAACATTTCTCCCATTTCTTTATCATGGTTGTAATGCAGCTACATTGTAAAGAAATATATAACCGTGTTCTGATCCTCTAAAAATTCAGCTGACTGAAATGAAAGAAGTAGGATCTTGAGGTCCATCCACTTTGCTCTGGGTCAAAGAGTCAAATAAAAAATCAAACATGGAAGAAAAATTCCAGGGGTATTAGACTGAGTTCCATGACTTGAAAGGGAAGCTAACCGAGAGAGGCTTTTCCATTCCCTTTATGGGTGCCAGCAGGTATAGAATTACTTATGAAACACCTGATTTGTCATAAATTGATGCATAAGCAATATGTTAATGAAGATTGTTTCTTAAATATTTATTCAGATATTTTTCTAGTCCATTTTTAGGGACCATTTCCAGGGAAAATAAACTACCTTCTGCAAAGTCTTTTCTCAAAACGCCAGCTTCTTCCTGATTGTATGAACTATTCTTTATCTGTTATGATCTGCCGGCACCTTTGAGGCAACAAGTAGAAGTGGTAAAAGAATTAAATCAGTTACCTTTTTGAAGTATGATATGGCATCACAGTTGATAGTCTATATAATAGTTCAGTCACTTCAAACCGTGAATACTGAATGTACACTGGTACTATTTGTAACATTTTATGTACTGTTTGAAACCTTTATGTGTTTAACGGCTAAGCTTAACATCAGTTTTGGAAAGAAGATTTTCTGGAATGTGCCACCCTTCCCCTGTGTTTGGAATTGTCCCCAACCTTCCTGCCAAACATCTGCAAGGCAGGAAAAGAAATCATAGTAAGTGGTGAACAAAGTCTTTAATTATTTCTAGGGCAGATTATACTGGAGGCTTCTGTGTGCTGCAGTCGGACATCAGTGCTCAGCACCTGTCTGTGTTTGGCCCATTACTGTCAAAAAAAGAAATAATTAAAAAAAAACAGTAGTAGCCAAGCACAGAGTTCTGAAATCTTTGCATTTTACAGAATAGACTTTGCTGGACTTGTATAAATGTTCTTTACTTTTCCTATCTCTGAGATGATAAAACTTTTGCTCTCAGTGCTTGCATGTAAGGCAAAGCTTTTACTGGAGAAGAATACAAACTAGAGTTGTTAGTTGCCTTTCCATGGCACTGATGCTCACAAATGCTAGTCTGGAATTCAAGTTAACCTAGGAAAATTAATTATTTACCACATATCTTTTCCTGGCAAGGCTGCCTGTGGGAATACTGTGCTGCTGGCTGTCTCTTTTTTAAAAATATAATATGCTTTAGGTGCATCTGTTGATTACAGATGCAGGGAAGTATTGAAACATTTAGATTCAGAATAACCTACCAAGTATTATCATAGTTGAAAGAGTAATTGGAGGAGCTTCTCTGATGATGCTTTTAGTAAACAAACCATATTCATAAAATGGCTTGGGAAAAGCCACATCTAGTGCAATGTATTGGAGGAAAAAGACTGCAGAGGCACTTTATACTCTATGGGAAGAACCTGTGTAGAGAGAATTGCTCCTGTGAAATCAGACTGGCAGGATTTTCCCGCATGCAAAGAGGTTTGATGGTTCTGCTTTTCCAAAGTCACAAGTATCCATTTTCAAGACAGATTTTTGGGAGGGATAGATTTGAGCACTCAAAATACACTCCATTCCAGGTTTGGCTGATGTGTGCCATAGGAATCATATGAGGAGTGTGGCAGAGGGAATGGTGGGTGTGTGTTCCTTTGACATAACTCATGCTCTCAGTAGCTAAAAGGGTCTGGTGGAGGCTCATCTGGCATGGTGTGTTTGTGGCACTAGAATCTACCACTGAAGTAGACTGCTCTCTCTTGGTCTCTCTCCTTTTTCTTGGTTGTGCCTGACTGCAGCATGGACTCAGGGGTACTAGTGAATACCTACAGATTCATACAACCAGAGATGCAGGGGAATGCTTCACAGCAAGCCACATACTGAATCTTTTTGTTCTGAGCTGCACTGCATTTCTTTGCTTCTGCTGCTGAAATATGACATGCCCATATTTTAAAGCTGGGCTGGAGAAAGTGGAATGGAGTGCATTACAAGCTGAATGTTTAAATTGGGTGATAAATTGAAAGGAACAAATGCGTGTGCCAAAAAGCAGTTGCATTTAATGTTTTACACATGATTTGCTCTGCTAGTTTCTTTTATTGTCACACTGCAAGTGGCTTTTCGCTTTGCCTCACAGAAGAAAAAAAATCTAGTAGTTCTGCAATGCCTTTTTTATGTGCGTAATGAATGTCTGCTTTCGAGTATTACCTTAAAATAAAAAGTGGAGGTTTTATCTGTAGTGGTTTTATGCTTTTTGTTGTAATTCTTTTTGTATATTCTACTTTGAAAAGGTAATGATGGCTGCTGAGCAGTTCTGTACCTTTTGTGACTCTCTTCCTGGAAGGAGAGCTGACACCATGCTTGTCTTGAGATGGGGAGATCCCAGAGGAACTGCGCATCTCAAGCTTGTGCTTGTGGGAAATTGTTTTTGGACTGGCACATGTGAGTCCTCACACTGGGTACTATTGATCCATGGATATCTGGCACTTGTATCCCCTGTCTTGCCTTCTTTCCATTTCTGTCACAGGGCAGTTACGTTGTGGAGATTAAAATGGAAAGAATATTATGGCCTGTGCCCTCTTGTGTTATCCTTAAAAATGATTGTTGTCCACTCAAAGTGCTCACATAGATGTGGCATAAGAATATATAGGGTAGTGTAAATGTCATACATTGTAGATACAAAAATACTTTTAATCCTTACTGTTACTGCAGTAAGACAGACACTGTTGAAATCATAGTAACAAGCAGTGTTTACCTGCCTGTTGCACTGTTGGAAGAACATGGCTTTGGGCTTTCAGAAGGGTCAGGAAAAAGTCACAGAAGGCTGGTACTTTCTCACAGCATGAACTCAGAAGGCATTTATTTCCATGTGCAGAACACTTAACTTCAGAGCTACAGTAATAGTAAAAGATGTGATTCTAACATCCTGCTTGGTTAATATAGTTTAATGCCACTCAGAATTATAATTAGCTTTACTAGACATTAATAAGTGGGTTTAATATTCAAACCATGGTGTTGGAGTTAAGTGTGCCAATGAACCTTATCAGTGGAGCAAAATGTAAATTTTAACTCGTTTATCTCATTAGCCTTTAATAAGACTGTGCTTCGCAAATCATGGCTGCATCATCTGCTGATTTTATCCTCTGATCTACTAAGCAAAATAGCAATCTAATAATAGCCATACATTGCATGAAATCCTTGCACCGGTGTTCTGAAACACTGCATGTGTTTATTTTTTTTTTTTTTTTTCATTTAGAGGGCCTTAATGCCAAAATACAGAAGTGAAGGTAAGATAAGAATTCATTACTCACAGACCGTGGGTTTAGAAGCGTTTTGCCAAATAGAAGTTTCTGAAGGGAGCTGTAAATCTAAGTGTGCAGTCTGTGTGTGGTGCATAGGGATTCTGAGATTTTTCGGGGCAGGTAAACAGCCAGACTGTCAACTGAATAATGATGACTTGCTGCTTTATTAATAATCAGAGGTCTCCAGAAGTCTGTGGCTGGTGTATTAAGGGAGAAACTGGGCTGAGTGATTTGCCTTAGGCTCATGTAAAACGGAAGAGAACTGAAGGAGAATGTTAAGTCTCCTGGCTTGAGCTCTTGCATGCAGGCAGTTACCATTGCAGCTCACGATGATTGCTGTGTGCCCTGCATGCTATTCAGAGCAAATAGGAGGAAGTTAAACACATTTGAAGCCATTATTCTGCTAAGTCCAGTTTTGATAGTTTTTCCCAGCAAATTGCTCATACAGTCTTGTCTAAGTCCAAAGAAACTTGTCCAGTCCATGTAGAAACTTTCAGGCTTTGAAGGTTTCCCAGTAAATGTTTGTAGGATTCAGTGACTGGGAGTGAGCAGGGTTGGTTCTGGTGTCTGAGGCAACAAAACTCAGTCATTCCACTTGTAAGCTGATTTGGTTCAGGTTTGCTTCCATGTGGTCTTTATTTTGAAAAATGTATATTAGCCTTCTCAGGTTGAGTTCTTTAATGATTGCACCTCTTTGTAGAGCAGCATTCCTGTGTGTGGCCAGGAGCTGGACTTGAGGATCCTGATGGGTCCCTTCCAATGCAGCATCTTCTATGACAAAACAGTACTTCAGACATATATGGTCTAACGTAAGAGAATTTGTTTAAATGATTGCCAGAGGTGCAAGGTGAATCTCTTTTCTTACCATACTGTGTTAAATTGAGATTTAAACCCCGAAGGATTTATTTAGCCGAAGGATGTGGGGCTTGGCCACTGCTGTAGCACTGTATTGTAACACCAGTAACTCTCACCCTTGCGAGTGCACAGAGTCTGTTGACTGACTGCTACCAGGGGTGGTACATTTACTATGCTAGTAGTCATCCATCACAGAACTGTGTTTCTTTTTTTCTGTTGATCTTGTTGATGGTTGAGTTGGTAGATAGATACATTGTCACAGGGAAAACTCAGTTTTTCCTTTGTCAGAGAAAACCATGGATCTTGGCTCCCAGTCCTGCTGGTTTAGAGGATGGAGAGACATTGCCACAACACCACCTTGGACTCTAGCGGGCTTGAATTTTCAAGTGTTGGCAACTTTGGGGACTGAATCTTTCCAATTAGGTTGATCACTGAGGTATCCATGATTGTAGGCATGTGAGCTTTTGGTATCAGTACTCCTGAAGAGAAGTTTTCGTAGAATCATAGAATGGCTTGGGTTGGAAGGAACCTTAAAGATTATCCAGTTTCAATCCTGCCACCATGGTCAGAGACACCTTTCACTAAACCAGGTTGCTCAGGCCGTATCTAACTTGGCCTTGAACACTTCCAGGGATGGGACATCCACAACCTCTCTGGGCAAGCAGTGCCTCACCCCACTCTAAGAATTTTTTTCCAACATCTAATCTAAACCTCTCCCCTTTTAGTTTAAAAATTTACCCCCTTGTTCTATCACTATCTGCTCTCCCTCCATTTTGTAAGCCCCATTAAAGTACTGGAAGGCCACAATGAGGTCTCCCTGGAGCCTTCCTCATACTGAACAACCCCAACTCTCTCCGCCTGTCTTTGTAGCAAAGGTGCTTCAGCCTTCAGGTCATCTTTGTGATCCTCCTCTGGACCCGCTTTCTTGTGCTGAGGACCGCAGAGCTAGATGCAGTACTCCAGGTGGGGTCTCACCAGGGCAGGGTTTTCTTCTATCCCTCATTAATTTGTCATTAGTTGTATGTATTTGGTGTAGTGCTGACTTACTAACACCACCATTTGTTTTCAGTTACTTTTTCATCACAGGCACTTAGAGTGTGCAAATGCTCTCATAATGTCACTGAAGTGCCTCCTGAGACTCTCTGTGACTCTCGGGGCTGAAGGTTCGTGTCCTTCAGAGTACAGGTGTGCTTGAGAACAGCAGGGGTCTTGCAACAGTGCCTGATGGAGAGATGACATATTCTGACACAAAGGTGAAGGGCTTTATTACTGGAGTGGCCATGTCATGAATTACAGTGCAAGTAGAATGGTGTCTATGAGGCAAGGAGGACTTGAAGACAGAACAGAGATGGCAGTATATGTGGTGACAGTTTTGTTTCAGCAGAGGGATAACTGGTGAATAATGTAAGAGTTTTGCACGTAGTAAAGTGCTTCCGTAACTGATGCATCAAAACAAAAAATTGGTTTGACATACGCTTCTTAATTCTCATTGTCTTTTTTGCCTTTCAATTGAGAGGCTGAAAAAATAATCATAAATTTGTAATTCAGTGTCAAGAACGATATCTTCTGGAGTAAAGTCTGAGATCTCACTTCTAGACATTCAGTGGTTACAGCTGACTAACATTCAAGGCCTGTGCATACAGACAGACTTTTTCATGCCTCTTTGAACTGCTTCTGCCTCCAGCTTGTGCTTCTCCTTTGGAGCTCTCTGAGGACTTGTGGGTCAGATGTGACTTTGCATAAGGCTCAGTCTGCAAATTTGATAGTACATTGCCAGTTTTCGAGAAAATTTTAAAGGTGAACTGAAAAATTAAGAAGAGGAAATGGCAGAGGAGAGGTACTAGACTTCAGGCCTAGGGGGTAAGAGAACACTCCAGCTATTTTGAAAAAAACGCCCATCCTTGGTCTACTGTAGCTTCTGCAGCTCGGACAGCCTCAGACAGATGGACAGAAGTAGAGGTGAGAAGCAGCAGGGTTCCCAGAGACATACACAGACACTCCCCACATTCAGAGCTGGGCAGGCAGGAAGAAGAACAAGCTGTTGATGGGTGGAACCTGTGCATTCCCACGCCTGTCTCCTTAGGTGTTACAAAATTAGATGGGAGCGGCTGTGGTTTGGCTTTTGGTTATCTATACCAAGAAGCATTCTTGCCATGGCTGACATCCAACTCCCTTATTTATTAGGCCTTCAGTATTGATCATTCCAAGTGTTAAAAAGTTCAAATAGTAATTACACGTTATTTTTACTTTATTCTGATATTTACCCCACCTTTTAGTAGATGTGTTTGTTAGGTTTGGCGTTTTCCAGAGCACTCCCTTTATGAGCTGAATAGTCTTCTTGGCAATTTGTTAGGTTATTTGCCTTCATTTACCCTCCAGGAGGGAGTGAAAGTTACTGGTTTATCTTCATTCCTTGCTGGACTAGAAAGACACCTATATTTCTGTTCATGTTTTCTCAAAGGTTCAAAAGCAAGACTGAAAAAATTTGTAAGAATTGTTCTGAAAGTGTCAGATTACCTCAATCTTCCCCTCCCCCCCCACAATTGTTCCTGTGGTTGTTTATCAGTTTTTTTTTTTTTT
>VXAY01005125.1:39153-49694 GCA_013399855.1 Oxyruncus cristatus
TTTTTTTTTTTTTTTTTTTGCGTGCTGGCAACATGTCTATGACAGGTGTTGTATAGACCATATATGTTTCTTTTCTTGCTGGTGCTTTCATGTGTCTCATTAGCCAGGCAGAGGTAGTCACAAGAAGGGAAGACGCTGTAGTGTCGCTCAGTTTCCATTTGCACAGGACTAGGTGGTATAAGTATAAAATATTTTCATAGTAGAGCGGACTTGTGTTACGATATCAGAGATGAATAATTAATTTTTACTCTGCATAATGGACAACTCAGCACTGTTTACATGACACAAATAATTTTATTCCTAGGAAAGCTGGAGAAGCTTCAAGGGAAAAATATCTACCACCTGTAGAAAATGCAATGAAACTAAATAGAAATGGAAATATAAATAACATGCAAATTTTTCTTTGATCTGGCTTTTTATGCACTAAACATCATAAAAATGCCAACAATGCAATTTGGATTTTGTTGTTTACTACCATATGTATTAAAAGCAAAAAATTTAATGTACATAGAGAAAGCCATAATCTGTCAAAGTCCACCCAACTTGCGAATCTGTACTAATATTTTTAAATAAGGGTGTCAGTGCAGGAGGAGAGGTTGATTTTTCATAGATCTATGCTCACAGATGGTAAGTGTTATTTTATTGAGGTTCTTGACTTTGCTGTAGGAATTAATATAAAATGAATCTTCAAGTTCTGCTTGTCTGCTCTGAGTTAGAATAAAAAGGGAGAAGAAAAACAGTGTTCTTATGCAGTTTACTATGAGACCTAATACCTGGGGTTTTGTGGAGGGACATGATTAGATTTTGTAAGGAGTGCTTGTTTTGCTTTTTTCCCCCCTCTTGTTTTCTTCTTCGTTAATCACAGAGCTTGATTCTTCCTCATCCTTGTTCTTCAGCGAACAGTGTGCTATAGTGATTTTTTACTCTCATCTTAAACACTAATATTTATTCAGTGTTTTTCCATAAATTTGGGAATTGATAATCATAAAAG
Organism: Oxyruncus cristatus; assembly: GCA_013399855.1. Lineage (NCBI taxonomy): Eukaryota > Metazoa > Chordata > Aves > Passeriformes > Cotingidae > Oxyruncus > Oxyruncus cristatus. Next base: position 40,145 of record VXAY01005125.1, read on the forward strand.
GAATTTTGCAAGTGCTTTTCTCCTTGCCAAGCCTTGAACATAATTTAGGGCAAAGGAAGTTCACTAGCTTCTGGAGCTTTCTCCAAACTAAATTGCAGATGTCTGAAGCAAACAATGGTGGTTCACACAGTGTTCTGTTCTTTCTATTCTTCTTTTTATTTTTTTGAAGAAGGGAAAAAAAGACCACAGAAGTACATTTAGACTCAAAAGTATCAATCCACTAAATATAGCAGTTAATCATGAGGCCCTGTCTGCTATCAGGCAATGCATGTACATAGGGTGATATATGAAAATGACCTTTCAGATTTTAGAAGCTCGTTATTTCGACTGGGTTTGAGGAGTAATTTGTGATGAGCTGCTGTCATCCTACAGTGCACTGGAAGAGTTGTCCTGAACCTCTGTAATGATACGCTTTTGCTCATTCCCTTCATTCGTTAGTTCATCATGTCACTAACATGTTATGACTTCAGAGTGTAGGAAATAATGTTGACTTGGTGGATAAGTATCTCAGGGTGGTAATTCTCTCTAAAGTGAGTAGTTGCAGTTAACCATGTACAGAAAGATAAATGACAAATTCCAGTTATATGGCCAATTACTACAGTCTGTGTACTATAATGAACATACTGAGAAGTATAAAAGGGTGTTATTGTGTGATAGATAGCTACCTAAACTTAGACAGAGTTATAAACCCATTTTTTTCCAGGAAGAAGGGAACTTTGTGTTGCCAGTTAAGTTTTGGAAGGAGAAATAAATATGCTTCTAGAGTAAGTATTATGTTAACAACTACGCAGTATCTGTTCTATACCTAACAGTTTTGTTTTTATGGCACATTCTGTCCTTTTCTGGTGTTTTTAGTTTGAAAGAGGGATAAAGAGAAGTATGGTGTATGTGAATGAGAGAGCAATTCCATCTGCAAAGTAGAAGTTCTTTTCTCAGTGAAAACTTGGCAACAATCCACTTGGGAAGCTTATTGTTTGGCTTGTTGGTTTATTGACCAAATAATTAGGGTAGTCTTAATGGTGTTTTACTGCTGATTCTTGTGCTTAAACTATATTTAGAACCTGCAGAACCATCTCAGAGTTTGGAAATTATAAACAAAAGTTTATGGCTTCTTTATCATGAAACATGGAATGTTTAGAATATATGCATATTTGCATTTTATTGTGGATTAGTGCTGGAAGCACACACGTCTTCTTTAATGTCACTTTGTAGACTTGAGAACATTATTCTTGGACTTCTTATGTTTATTATAATGAGTAATTTGACATGTTATACAAATCACTTGAAAAATCGTCTTACATATTATTGCTGCAGCCATAAAATATATACCTTAATCTTGTTTTCTGTAATCTACATATGATAATTACAGGTATATTGATAACATTTCTCTAGACCATCTTTCTCTTGGGAAGGTAGTATTTCCTATTCTGTGCACTAGTGTTCTGAAAATAGCTTTAAATCTTCAGAGTATGGAGTCTTCTACTGCTTTGCTGCTCATTCATCTTCCTGTCAGGAAGGTTTTGTAGAAAGGCAACTTAATAATTTCCTATGAATTTATTTTATACTTTTGGCTTTGGACACTGTTTTACCTTTTAAAAAAAAAAATGTGAAAAAGAAAAGACATTCCATTCAATTCAGCATCACAACTTGAAGAGGCATGTGGCTTTCCTAAATTATGAGGAGGCTGGGGCCAGGTTTATATGTCACACAGATGTCAGAATTATCTTGAAAAGCAAAATTGATGCTGCAGAATGTATGGATCATTTTGATTTCTTTCTTCCATTAGCATAGCCAGAACATAAAGTGGGTTTTATTAAATGTCTGCTTTCTGATGCGTTGCTCCCTCCTACTCCTGGGTAGTGATGAATTTTGAAATAAACCCTGTACAAATTCCCAGAGATGGGAAAGTTGGCAACAACTATTTTTTTACCAATAATTCACTTCAATTATGACAAAACGAAATTACTAGTGTAGATATAGCAGCTGATATTTGTAATTCACCTATAAATCAAGGAATAGAAGGTACCCTTCATTGAGTGATGGATCTACGCCCTCTGGGGTTGTTTTTGTTTCTCTTTGAAGCTTGGTATGAAAGCACACTCACAGTACAAAGTTTTAAACTGAGATTTGTAATGCCTATCTCACACAGTACAACACCAAACACTTTGGTCTGTGAGCCTTGGACATTTTAATTACTTGGTTTTCTACAGAAACAGGCTTTTCTGGGGTCATCAATTTTGGTAGTGATGTGGGAACGAGCCAGCAAAGTTAAAGCCTTTGAATTGATTTCAGTTCAATGACATCTGCCTTCTTTAGTATGTAGGTAGAAGAGAACTTTTCTGAACTGCTATTTTTAAGGGTTTTTTGTCCCCCAAGTTTAGTTCAAGATTTTAATGCCCCTTTTGTAGCAGCTGTCTGCTAGTAGCAGATAAGATACCTCAGTCATACTGTGCCAGAGCTCTACTAAAAATAGATATCTATCTTAGATTTTAAGAACCCTAGCTGCTAGTTTATTCTTAAGTTTTTAACCAATGTAATCTGTATTTTGAACCTCTAATTGTTACTGAATTGTTGCCTTTCTGTAGTAGGCCAAATGTGAGGAGATGAAATACAACAGAGAAACAGGTTTATTATGTTCTTTATATAAAAGGAACAAATCGTGCCACTTGAATAGCAGCCTAATTTTTTTCTCTCCCTTGCTTCAGATTTATGACCCAGGGATATGAATATGTAGTTCATTCCTCCTGGGACTTTGCAAGAGTGACTTCAGTGATTGCATGCTCTCGAGATCCACTGAAATTGCCTGTGTGCAAATGCCTGTGATAGATGAACATGCCCTGTGGTGTAACAGGTAAATGGGACCCTCCTTGGGGAGGTCAAGGTCTCTGTCAAGTATTCTTTGTTGTTTAATTACTGTTTTCTTGAGCAATCACTGCCATCTCTCTAGCTTTGGTAATGTGCTCTTTGACGAACTGTCTTTGCTGGTTAGCTGTAGACCTTCCTGTATCCACTCTGTGTAGTTTCAGCGTAACCCATCAATACATTTTGGACCATACTACCTAACTGGCATCTCTGTTCTTTCATTTTGGCTGACCCATGCAGTATGAGTCTCTGAGGGCTTGGGATTTGGCTTAGCCTGTGACCCAGTGCATAGGCTTGCCAGCAGGAGTTGATCCCATTGCTTGCCCTGGGAGAGAGCCCGTTTATGCCATTTTATCTCTCCTGAGCTGGGGCGGTGAGCTGGGCCCCTTGGCTGTCACTGCTGCTTGTTTACTGTGGGGGAACTGCCCCTTCATGTGTCTGGAGAACCATGTACTTATTTAATGCCCTAACCTGGACCTCCTAATGTATAGTACCACAGGATTATATAGATCACATGAAGAGCTTAGTGGTACCCCAACTGAGCTAATGTGAATCTACAATAAACATGTGAGTTGTGTAGCTCCCCAGACGTTTGATAGAAGATGAATTGTGCTTTTTAACTGCAGCAGGCTGACTGTAGGTGGGACAGTAATATTTTTGCCTCATTATAAACCATACTGTGTGTGGTGTCTCTCATGAGATAGATCGCTAGGCAGTCTCTGTGGGGACAAGTCACAAGACATTCTTACTTTCACGTTAACAGGTTGGATTAAATTGTGCTTGATGAGAACAGATTGATACTTTGATTAACTACATTGTTTTACAGTTTGTGGTGACTTGTTCTCTGTTAGGATTTTAAGCAGGTAGCTTTATCAGTGTAAAACATATCTTCTCACACCTACCCATGAAGGGCATAGTGTCTTTACAAGTATTGGCTAGAAAAGCTAGATTGAAGAAAGCTGACTAAATGTGAAATGTTTGCTTGAGGCAGACAAAGGGCAGGACAATTGTTGGGCTGCAGCATTGAAACACAAAAGATCAAATCAAGAGGGGGAATAATTGTTCATGTAGTTTAAACTGTACCTCTAGTAATCTGCTTCAGCTTTCTTGCTAGTAGAGCTTCTGAAGGTGAGTAGGACTTAATGAAAATGAGGATTCTTTGATGCAGTGACTTTTAACCACTGATGGTTTCTTGGTTGCCTACCACAGACCTACTGATCTCCAGTGAGCATCCTGTAATCCTTCTGCACTCTGGTGGAGACTGTATAGGAGATTTAGAGTGGGAATGTGACTGTTCTTCGTAGGCTTTGCTTTTGCAGTGAAACTTTGCACAAGCACTATGAATCCTTTCCTTTGAAAGGATTGATGTCTTCCTTTGAAACACTATTGGTAATAAAATTTAAACCCTCTTCCTAATCATAGTCCCTAAAGAAAAGCTGACAAATCTGTGCAGAAGGTTTTCTTTTCAGTCAGAAGTGAACAAACCCTGAACAAGGTCCCTTTTAAGCTGGAACTAAGTTGAGGCCTGCCAAAATTTGCCACTCGCTTTCCTCCTACCTTCCCTCATCCACTTATCAGAGACTGCAGAGGTGTGATTCCATACCTGTACGTAAGACCATATAATTTCCTGCTGCTTCTTTGAAGTGGTCTAATTTCAAGCCCCTTTTATGCTACACCAATACATGAAAACATTTTGATATATGCTGTTTCTTTCACTGCCATTGAGGTTTCTCTGTTTGCTTTTGTGTGCCTGGACTGACAGGGTGCAGAGCTTTGGCTGGTGCAGTAAAAGCATGCAATGTCTGATTGCAAGAGGTACATTTGTGTTCCTGAACTGTTGGAGAACATGGCATCTTAGCCTCTCAACAAAAGACAACCTTGATAATTAAATTGAAGAACCTTGCGGCATATTTTGTGCCTACCTTACTGTATTAAGCTGTGTATCCTTTGTCTTTTTATTATGCATTGCCTTGGAAACCCCAATCTTGCAAACTTCTGTGCTGATTTTTTTTTTTAATTTGAAGGTGAGACTTTTAAGGAGACACTCCATTGGGAGGAAGTGGACTCCATGAGTCCGGTGACTGGGTCTCAATCTCATTAATGTAAAGCTGCCCAATGCAGTTGTGGACTGCTGCTTTTTTTAAAACTGGAAGTGGGCTGAGTTGTACTGAAGTTTTCTGCTCTCTTCCCTCCATCCTCTTCACTTACCAGAGACTGCACAGATGTGGTTATAGACCTATGTATGTGACTGTACAACTTTGCTGCTGCTTAGGGAGAGACAGTGGAAATTAGTTGCCTAATTTCAAAAGCTCTTGTCCAGTTACAAAAGAGAATATAGGAAGATCTTAGGAGAAATAGTGACTTACCTCTTTGAACCTCAGTTCCTCATGTGTGTGATACGTACACTAGTGCTTCTTGTTTTCCACATGGGGATTGTTAGATAAAACATTGGTGGTAGGGGCAAGTACCTCGTGTAGGAGAAGAGGGATTAGAGTATTGTCAGTACAGGTAATTGAAATAGCTCCAGAAGCCATATGTGAGTGGACTTGACCTTGTGATACAGTTAAACAACTGGGAGATAAGATACGAAAGATTTACCTACTTAAGAAGGTTCTGTTATTGTGTGGCAGAGTAAAGATATTAAACTGAGCAGTGGCTTTTGGGAGTAGAATTTTGAATGGCCTGCATGAGAGGTGTATTCACACTTGGTAGATTAATAACTTAATCGGGGTTTAGCAGAGACAAAAGGCTAAATTTTTGTAAGACGTTAACCATGAAGTGATTAAAATAACTTAGTGAACTTAGTGGCCCCTAAGTCCACTGCAACCTTTTCCTCCATGAATCCATGTTTTATAAATTGATTTATTTTCTCACCTTTGTACTCATTATGGTCAGGTTATTTGCCCAGTTTAATTGGAGTTAGTTTTACTTCACAGAGAGTAATGTGACGAAGCAGTTACTGTTGCACATTGCATCTTGCAAAATGATCAAGAAAACCTACTAATCTAGTAACAAAATCTGCTTGCAATTAATATAATCTGTCTGTTACTGCTATAACTAGAGCACAGTAACTTTAGATTGATATGTATCTTAAAAGATAGTATCTCTTCCAATTCATTTGCTTTGCGTTTTTAAATACGGACGCTGTTTTTAGAATCTACTTTGTGACCACTTAAGTTGTCAAAAGCTTTTTGAAACACAATTACTGAGTTTGGAGTCTTTGAAGCCTACACAGTCTAATAGTGTTTTGTATTACTGAGGAAATCCCAGCATCCCAAGTTGCTTTTGAAACTGGAAATATTTGCTTCCTTAAGGGAATTGATTTGAGCTTAGAAATATTATTGCACATTGTAGTCTGCTTGTTGCTGTCTTGTTACTTTTAGATTAGAGATGATTAAAACCTGTAGAATTGGTGGCTGTGAGGGTAATGTCTGTGTTCTTCGACTACTCTCAGACTTCTGATCCAATAGCTGGGCTAGCTGCAAGCAAACCTAGCCCTCATCAACAATGTTTGCTGCAGGCAAGTTGTTTTCTGCTAATAATTTAAATTTGCTATTTTTGTTCTTACATTTGATGCTTTGTACGGGCTGTTTATGGTGACTTTGTGCAGTAGCAGTAAACATTCAGAATGAATTATTAGAGAAGTTACTGTTTGTCACCACGGGACAAATGATATTTTTGTGATTATTTGTTAATAAAGTGGTAAGTGGCTTTAACTTTAATGATTGTATGTATGTGCAGTATACTGTTAGGTGGAGGTTTTGTTTGTAGTACATAAATGCTAGAGATGAATTTGCCCTTTTACATTCACATATTCCAAAAGATCTGTGCCAACCAATGGGATAGTGTTTGTGCCTGTAATAACAAATACAGTTAATGGACCAGACAGGACGCATGAGGAGACATTCCTAAAAGGTTTCTGTGGTAGCATAGACATTTCTGGAGTTAGCAACACTGAAAGTCCTTGCTGTTCTGATCTAACTCTGACAAAGATGCAGTTTGAATCAAAATGCTGGCAGCTGTTAATGACCTGTGTATCTGAGAACTCCCCGTGTTGTCATTTGAGTGTGACCAAATTGGGATTTGGAAATAGTGAGAAGTTCTTAAATATCTTGGATAAATAAGACCTTAGGGGATGTTATGGACGAGATGAGGCGGCACCTGCTTGACTTGAAGACTTCTTTCACCAGAGCTGTATCTGTTCTTTATGTACAGTGACTAGACTTAGGATATCCTTGTGTAGGAAAAGATGTCTGTACTACAAGTGCAGATTGTAGCAGTCATCTGCCTGGGCAGTAAGCTGTTAACAGAGGCAGGACTTGGCTCAGTAACATAATGGTGGTTATAAAGTCTTACACAAACGTCAGTAACTAAATAGCACTGTTGTGGAAAGTGAGCTTTCCTGCTGGATGCATAGACATAACAGTGGCTCTGGCACTGGACCTCTTGGCATCTTGGTGTATTTTAAGTATGTGGCGAGATATGTACCATTTCTGTTCACTTGAGGTCTTCTCATAGCTGCAGAGTGTAGGCAGTATTTCAGGAATCTGAAGCACCAGTATGGAACCTTTACCACAAAAAAGTCTGTTTAGAGAGCTACAAGATAGGGTAGTTATTTAAAGGAGAGTCTGTCTGATGGTGAGGGAATGAGTACTGTCTTGATGTTTGAGAAGTAGTGTCTGGGGCTGGGATAGGAAAGAAAAAAGATGAAGAAAGAAAATAGTGAAGGCCAAGGAGGACACAGAGCAGATTACAGGAAAAAAGAGGGTAACAGGTTAAATAGCTTTAGATTGCCCATATGTGTTAATATCCTAGAGCTTTGCATGCAACAGGAGAGTTTTACGTCACTGATCTTTGATTTTTATCAGAATTCTTGAAGAAAGCCATAATCTCCCTTATTGTTGTTTACTAACTGAAATAGTGGCAGCTGATCTGAAGTTTCCTATTCTGCTCTTGGCGTCATACTGCTGTGCTGCTGACAGAATTTGTCATGTGATAGCTAAATGTGTAATATCAGTTTCTTTTATTTAAATCCTTAAACAACACGCAAAGGCTACATTGGAACAACCTCTAAGTTGCCCAGTCAAGCAACTCATAAATTCCAGAACTGAACTTGCCTCTGTGTTGTTAATTAAGTTCTCTTGCTACACCTTCTGATACCATCTTTAATTACACAATCACATTAGTTTTTCCAAAGCTGCTTGCTTCATGCGTGGGACAGGTCTGCTAAAAGGGTGAATCAGGGCTGTGCAGTGAAGGACACTTTTGCCTGGAGGAGTCTGCTGGACTTCTACAGCAGTGGAAAGATTCCTGTTTATTTTGGCTTCCTGTAGTAACCTACTACACTGTTTGAAGGAGAGTGCTAACAAAGAGAAAGGTGGCAGGAAGTGGGTAGGTGATCTGAAGAGTATGTCAATTAAATATTCTTTGGATTATTAGATATAGTATTAGGCAAGCTACTTAGAGCAGGCTTTTTCTAAATGGTGTCTAAGCATGCATCTTGGTTCCTGAGTGTTTTTGGCAGGAATGTTGAACTCACAGAGCTGCAAGCATGTGGCCAGAAGTTGTGTATTTAATGTATGGTGGTACCTGCTTAAGTCGATAAAACCTCCCAGATCCCAGGCCTCTGAAGCTGGGTTCTCAAATCTACCTAATACTTTGATCTCTGATTATTTTGGTGTGGCTTGTTTTTTTGGGGGGTTGGTTTGTTTGTTTGTTGGTATTTTCCCCCCTGAGGTAGGAACATCAGGAATGTAGAAATAGTACAATTCATTTTTACAGAACTGTTTAAGAAGTAGCAGTATACAGGTAGATGCCTTCAAGTAAATGAGCACATGAAACAAGCTGTTGGGAAGCAGAATGCTTGGAAGTGTAAGGCCTGTATAAGCACGGAGGAGTTAGGCAGGTGAGAAGTGCGGGTGGAGCAGGAGGACAAGGGGTATAGACTTTGATGATACTTTGTAAGGGATTCCTTCTATTTCCAGCACTGGCTGACTCTCATGAGCTAGTTCTCACTGGTTTTGCACAGTACTCCCCAGTGCATCTGGTTCCAGGTGGTTTGTTAGCTGGAGTGTAGCTTGTATGGAGTGCCAGCTTCATTCTGGAAGTGGTTTTACCCAACAGATAACCAGCATAAATCTTGCACAGTTTATACTGGCTTCTTCACACTGGAATGTGTCATCTGCAAAAGGGGTGGACTAGATTGTTGTTAATGAGAGTGCTTAGCAAGGGCATAGGAAATGCATCTTAAATGCTGAAAGAAGCAAAGGTTAGAATGGAGGGGGGCTCTGATCATGCAGTTGAATTTTGAACATATGAATGTGTATGTGTGTGTGTGTGTGTATATATGTATATGTATATACATATATACACACACACAGGGGAATGCATAACCATTTTTTTCTTTTTGCTTGCCTCAGAAATCTTAAAAGTTGTGCCCTGTATTTTTTTGGACTCTTTGAAAATGCCAAAAGTTGCTGCTACTTGTGAGACAGGCTGTATGTTTTCCTGTGCAAGCAGAGATGTCCACTACAGAGAAAAGATACTCATCTTTTAAGATATGTGCAGGGAAGTCCCTTCTGTACTGGCCAGGAATTGCTGTATGGCTTTGGCAGCTTATGGTACAAAAACATTCTGTTTGTTTTTGGGTGCCTTCCCCCCCCCCCCCCCCCCCCGCCCCCCACCACAC
>VXAY01005125.1:59509-84298 GCA_013399855.1 Oxyruncus cristatus
TTTTAAAGATCCTAACCATCCTATTGAATGAATAATGTAGGTTTTGGTAGATTTTCTGTTTGTTTTACAGTGGCTGGGAGAAGGGCACATGAACAGTATATTTTTATCCTATAGATAGCGAGTGCTTTGGTTTACCTACTCTTGAGCCATAGGAAAGCAGCCGTTCTGCTTTTTCTTCCCGTAGGAATTCAAGTTAACAATGGCAAATCCACCTTCAAGTGACCTTGGTGAGGTTGCGGGAGCTAAATTTAGATTCTCAAATCTTCCTTTGATACATGGGTATACACACTTTTCTGTCCATCCATTCATCCTTGTCAGCGTGCAGGAAGATTGAAAAGCCCTGTCACTAACTTCGGCAGACTTACTGTAATTAAGCGGTTTCTTTGCAGAGGGAACAATATTTAAGAACCTGAGTCGTAGCAAATGCTGGTAAAAAGGAAAAGTATTTCATTAAATGGGAAAGGTTTTGGTAGTGGATAATAGTTATCTGTTTTGCGTCTTGTTTTAAATCTCACTGGAACTCTTCTGTGTCTTTCTCTCCCTCACACCCCCTAGGTGGCACATCCCTTGATACGTAACCAGCTTGTGAATTACATTTACAATGGATTTTTGGTGCCGGTAATGGCTCCTGCACTTCATAAGGTCAGTGGTGTATGCAAGCATGACACAAAATGATAACAGGCAAAAGTATTATGGAAGACTTCTCTGTAAAGATCCTCTTAAATGTACTGTCAGTAGTGACTTCCATACAATTCAGTAAGTTTCTAGACTAGCTTTCCATCTTCTCATTCTATGCTTTATTAAGTGCGATATAGGTATTTCTGAAAATGTTTAAAATTCTTAAGTGCAGTTCAGAACCAAAATATTTTTGTTGTGCTAGGCTCACAGATTGTCAAAAAAGCAGTGACATTTTGGATGTTTCATCATGGCAGACATGTTTCCATGAGCATTTTTTTTTTCCAGATATTTTCTGAAAGGAAAATGCCCACAAGGAAAAGGTCAATAAATACTACACTACTATTAGCGAAGTTGTTATTGTTTTGTAGTTCCTTGTCGTAGTTGGTAGAGCTATATTCCTAAAGTGGACTCTGGTATCAATTTTCTAATGTGTTAGTGTGCAATTTATGTTACATTGAAGAAAAATTTTCCCCTTTACTTTGAATTTTAGGGGTTATCCTCTGTAAAATATCACCAAAATATGTCACGCATGTTGGTGAATTTGCGTAATTTTTTTTGTTTGTTTCTTAGGCTGCAAGAAGTTACATTTCCAACTGTTGCAGAATATGTCAATTATGTCAATACTACATCCCTGGAAGTATTCCAGGCCAAGTGGGATGGGGCTCTGAGCAACTTGGCATAATGCAAAGTGCCCCTATCCTCTGCAGAGGGGTTGGAACTAGATGATCTTTAAGGTCCCTTCCAACCCAGGCCATTCTATGGTTCTATGATTTTTGAATTAACAGTCTTCATTGCCCTGTAAAAGAACACCTCGTTTGAGGAGAAAAAAGAGGAACTGCTGAAAGTAAAAATCCATGAAAAACTGCCAGAAGATAACCAATAAATTACTTTTTGAAGGTCTCCTGATTTTCACTAAGCCTGCCAAGCAGAAAGCACTGCAGCTGTTCCATTTCCTGAGAGGAAAGTGAAACACCATACCCTGCCCTCTTGTCCACAACTTGTTTTAGTAACACACACAATTCTTCATGATAAATAGTCACCCAGAAAGTCATAAGCAGTGTAGAGTCTTTTTCAATGATTCAGCAGACCTCAGACATTTTGGAACTTGGTGAGGGTTCAAGTAAAATTTGGCTGTGATCCAGATCAAAGCTGTAGCCTGTCACTGAGATAGTTCACCTCCTTACCTGGCAGTAATGTTTTCTATTTCTGTATGTGGACTTAATCCCTTACCAAGACTGGGAATTAGAAGTGAAAAGCCTAACCAGTTTTAGGTCAAGGTTATGGATAACAAGGGAGATATCAGAATGGATTCTAGTCTTAGTGAGTACTGTTTTTATCTCTGAAGTACTCAAGACTAATCTTAGATAGTTTTGAGTACTACCATGCCTGTAAAAGCCATTATTATTGGTCAGTGAATCTGCTAACACCTCATAGGGTTGATTACTTCCCTGTTGATGTTACTTAAATAATTTAAAGATAGCTGTTCTGATTAACTCTGTTTTCATGTGATTAAAATTTTGTTGAACCTCATTTATATGCTCTGAAATTGGGTGAAATCGTAGTTCTTTTGAAAATGGGAGTACTGGCTGCTAACATAAGAGAGTTTTAAGCCTAGGTCTTTCTTGAACCCCAGCTCTCTGGTGCCTTGGTCTTCCAGTAATAAGCCTTTCCTTGATTAGCATTAAGATTGACCTTTTTCTCGTTAAAAATTAACTACATGTGTATAAACTTCAAATGCATTTAATGGAGAAGATGGATTGCACCATCTAGTGGATCTGATACAAGCCTCTCACATCTGTGAGACAAAAACTCCATAGCAAAAGGAATCAAGTAGAGGCACATTTGACCTCTCCAGTCTTTCTTTACTGTGCTCCATGTTGATTTAACAGAAAATAAATATTTTACATGCTAGATTTTGGGACAGATGTTTGTGTGCTAAGACAGATAATTATGCTATAACAGCTCTTTTGTATGTTAAAGTAATTTCTAGTTGCCATTGGAAACATTCATGCTAAGTTGAAGAGTGGACTTTGAAAACTGTATCACCCATTTGGGGATTTGTGTTGTGATTAACCTTTAGGTTAGTAAAAAGTTGGAAAGGGGCCAAAATGAGAGAAAGGCCAGTGTACCATGACGGTTTTTAAAACAGAAGTTCTTTCACTTAACACAATACTAAATGGATCTTGATTTTTCTTTTAAACTCACTTAAGTTGGTTTGATATCATAAAGCCTACTTGTGGCTGAAGATTTTAGTTTTCATTCAGTCATTCAGCTGGGTTGTTCTGACTCATTCTGGATTGTGAGTTCAAATTCAGCATGTAATGGAGTGTGGTGTAAATACCTGATTAGGAAGACAGATCTGTTAAAGGTGGTAAGAAGAGATGATGATAATTACTGGCACATCTTCCTAAGGTGTTTCTATAAGTCTTTTTTCTAGAATTTAACTGGGGTAGAACAGCTGCTTCTGATAATTCTTGGTGATTGGGCGGGGAAGGAGGGAGGGAGGGAGGGAGGAAGTAAAGAAGGAAGGAAGGAAGGAAGGACAGAAGTCTAGGCCTCATATAGCATTCAGCCCTTAACATCCCACATCCAATCTGGCACCTTGATTCAACCTTAATGTAAAAATTGGAAGCGAGACAAGCTTCTGTGTCTACTCTTGAATGACCTGGGGAGGCAGACTACTACAAACCTGATCTTTCTGTACTATATTCTAGTTTTTCTTCAAGAAGTAATGTCTTGAGGAAGAAAATTATGCTGGAGCAAGACTTGCATTTGTCTTTCCAAAGATGGTTCCAGTCAGGAATGAGTTTGGACTAGATGATCTCCAGAGGTTCCTTCCAAACCTAACCATTCTGCTATACTGTGACTTTTTGAATGTATTCTGTCACCAGGTCCCCGTCCCCATTCAGCAGTGACCATGCATTTTTCATAGTCTTTCTTTTGCTGTTGAAGCTCTTCTTCAACTCCAGCTGGGCTTTGGCTGTCCTAATCATTTCCCTGCACACTCAGGCACTTTTTCCGTATTCCTCCTGGATCACCTTTCCCTGCTGATGTCTCTTCATTTTCATGTTTCAGATTTGTTAGGAGCTCCTAATTCATCCATGCAGACCTCTTGTCTCCTTTCCTTGACTTCCTTCCCTTCTCCTCTCTTAAAACATTTGACTATCAAACAAGACTTTCAATTAAAGTAGCATAAGAATTTCAGTAAAAATATTTCAGAATTTCAGTATGTAGTCCAAAACTTAGAGATATGCATGTGTGTGATCTTGAAATGTTTGTAACATTGGTGGAACTGTGTAGTAAGCTCTGCCTTTTTTTAGATTTTTTTGCAGATTATCTCCCTATAAATACTTACTATGTACACAGCTCACTGTGTGAATGAAACATTACAAGACTGTTGAGGATGGAGATGTGTTTCTATGAAAAAGTCAGGGGGTGGGGAGACCGATATATTTTGCTTGGTGTGATTTTTCTGGTTTTATCTCAGGAAGCTAGTATGGAGTTGAAAAGAGTTCTCTAGTTCAGGTTTTTTGCAGTTAAGGAAGTTTCAAATTGATTGGGCAAGCAAGCTAGCTTGAAATAACCTGCTTTTCACAGTGAGCTCTGTGAAGGTTATTTATGTAGCAGATTAACTGTGATGTGCTTAAATAACCCAAACATTCTCAAGCTTATGACTACCTAACTTCATTTTTCAAAGATAAGTATCCTAAATATAGTATGTTCTTGTAGCCTAATTTATACCTTGCCTGTACTAGTCTTGTCACTTTGTGTGGGTTATCCCACCGACACGTGTAATGAGCAATTGGCAAGTGTGTTGGTATCTCCAAAGCTGCACATTGCAGAATGAGTAGTCAGAGACCAGATTTGTATTATGTAGCTGAGGATATGCGTTAACTGGCTGTGCTGGATAGCCCTGCCTTGTCCTTTGGTTGTCTGGGTGTTATTGTACTTCTTACAGAAGAGTTAACTTCCTTACTTCTGACATACGAGTTTCTTCAGAGACATCAAAAAAAAGTGATTTGGTGATATTGTTTGGGAGGTGGTAGCGTGTGTCTTTGTGCAAGGTCACAAATTCATTTAAAAACAGAAGGAATAAAATGTTCTGTCTGTAAAGATACAGAGCTAAAGCGAATGTTAATTTGGTAGTTTTCTTTTTGTAGTAACAATCCATTAATTTAAATTTTTGCCCAAACTATCTTTTATTATTTCTGGTGTAAGTGTCTGAGATTTAAGAAAATTGAAACTTTGACAGAATCAGTTCTTAAATTAAGACTGGTAATTTTGATGGCATATCAGTTATACCTTGAAATTATGTGGTTCTGTATGTTCTTCCCTATGTTTTGGTACTTAGGAAAAAAATTGATTGTGAGAAGGTATAATTCTGCTCGGGTACAGAACCATACCATTCAATTCTGTGACATATTTCACTGGCTATTTCTTGCTGCACTTTCAAAACTAACATCTTTGAGCTCTATCAATAAAACACAAGGTCTTCTGGGGACAAATTATACAAGGGTCTAAGTGATCGAATAAGACTAATTTTCTCCTCAGCTGAAACCTAATTGAAATCCCAGAGTGAGTCCAGAGTAATCCCATTGAAGTAATTTTACTGGTTCTGCTAGAGGCTGTATTGCCTTATTTTAGTCTTTATATGTTTGTTAGTAGGCTGTGTTTATTTACCTTGTTCTTTTAGGTAGTTACAGCACTGGTAAGTGAAATATAAGTGAAATCCTTTTCAGAAGGTCCTTAATATGGATATATATTTTGTAGTCAAAACCATGTGGTAGATAATGAGGAGCCACACTGTGGTATGTGCAAATATTATGTTATCTTTGATACAATTCAGATTGGTTATATACATCCTTGTACTGTAAGCGCATATGATTTAATTTTAGTTTGGCATTCAGAGAATTTGGGTGACAAAGACAGCTATTCAGAACATCTTGAATGTTTATGTAATTTGTGGTACTTCAATTTATTGAAGAAAGCACTAAAAATTTGACAAATTATATGATAAAAGCAAATTTTTAATGTCAGCGTTTACTGCTTTTACTACATGGCATTTAATTGCTAACTGTGATATAATTATTTTTCTACTTGGAAGGCTTGTTTTAATCTGAACAGGCTTGGTTTAGTCTGAATAATGGAAAATTGTACCAGCTTTTTAGTGTAAAACGTTGCTGTTGGCCAAGTGAACAGAATTGCTCTGTGGAAGTGCTGGCATGGTCCTGTCAAATAAGCTCTGTCAAATGGACCTCAAATCTACTGCACACAAACCCATCTAAAAGAAAAGCTCTAACATGGCATGCTACTGTGGTAATTCAGTAATACTTGCTTGATGATTACACAGCTCAGCTAGGAGGAAATGACCTGTCAATTATACTATACAGATTAGAAGGAGCATCTTTATAAATATCGTACAAGACTGTCAGCTCCCATTTAGAAATAATACCATCTTTCACCTTACTGAAAAGCGTTCGGACAGCCGCTGTAAAAACATGCAAACCAAGTGTCACTGGAAAACTTTGAGAAGTCTTGGGCTCTTGGAGAAGCCCAGTAATAGCACAAGGCTTGACTTTACCAGCTGTGCTGTGGGTATACGTAAAGGTGCCTTTCACTTTTTCCATCAAACGCCGCAGTGCAGTTGAACTTTAATCTGCTGTAAACTGAAGCAGTTTCTAAACGTAAGCTGAGGAAAGCTGAAATAGTTTGCATTTTCTGGTTCCCCCAGTGTGCAAACTTCCTCTGTCCCTGATCCTGCTTGTCCCTCTCTCTTTTGCCAGGACAACTGTTCATATTTGAAACTGATTGAGGTTAAAACTCACCTTTGCTTCTGGATGGTTTTAATCTGAATCAATTCCCTCATCCAATTCACTGGGCAGAGAAGTGAAACATGACCCCTTTTGCTTATATAAGCAGGAGGCAAGAAGTTGAAAATTAATAGGAGGGAGTAGAAATGGCTGGATTTTTTTTTTTTGTCAGTGAGGTGGGCTTATTCAGATTAAAACTGCTCGTGGATCTAGAGAATAACTTCTATTAAGAACATTTGTGTTCTTTTCATGGGCAATATGAAGTCCTTGTAAGAAGGAAGATGTGATGGAAAGGAGAAATCATGTAGCCATATTCCTGTTAAGTGGGCATGAAGCTGTAAATTAGAAAACATATTGTGTAATTCCTGAAGGAAAATAGGCAGTAATAAGAATCAGTGCAATTGGTCTAACACAGTGAGTGTAATATATTGAACTGAACTCACAATGACAGTAATTTCTAGCTCTTTGCTTTTACTTGGCACAGTAACTTGTAGAAGCTGGATCTCTTTACAGTGTTCTGCCTCACCATCTAATCAGTCATCAGAGGAGGCGAGAAAAGATTTGCTAAAAATTATTACATAATTAGAGAAGGGTATTACATGGCTAAAAGTGACTTTCTCTTTTCAATAATCTCCTGTCAAGTGTCTTTCTGGCTATGAAGACTCTCAGGTAGTCCCTTTTGTAGCAGTTTACATCTTAAACAGACCTCTGGCAAATGATTGTTGTATAGAAAAACATGTGGATTAGGCTTTTTTAATGATATTTTTAGATGGATGCTTTAAATGTGTATGTATATTTTTAAAAAATCCAGCAACTTTTAGTCGTTAATAATAAAATAAAAATGGTAGGGTGGTCTGATTAATACAATAGATATGGATTTTTTTTTCTTGTTTTTTATTTTCAATCCTCTAATTTTATCTTCGGAGCAGCAATATCCCTGGTCTCTACCATTAGCAGAAGGGATCTAATGCAAGGGATGCTACTGGTGGGTTTCTGTTTTTGTTGTTGAGGAAGCAGTGGATTTTTAATATTGCTGAAATACCTTTATCAAAAACATAGCTTGAAATTTACTTCCTTAACAAAGGGCTTTTCTAGAAAACTGACATGTCTTGATTTTATTAGTCTCCCTTTGTTAAGGGATTTGTTAAGTATTTTGTTTTTTTCTTGACGTTTGAATTATCAGAGGTGAAGAATTTTCAACTTAAGTATCAGGTTTGTGTAAGTTATGGCTTGCTTTTTATCCTCTTTTCAAAGATGTTCAATTCTGAGGGCTAGCCAAAAGCTTACTTGGACAAATGATACTATAGCCAATGTTTACAGTAACAGTTTTTGTAAAGCTGCCTCCATATTTGACTGTAATGGACAACTTGACATGGGTAGTATCTGTTTAGTTCTCTGGGAACATTTGTTCTTTTGTTGTTTACCTAAGTACTGATTTGAATTTATTAGAAATGATTTTCCTCTTTCCTCAAGTCTGTCTCAAGAGACATTTGTTTAAGAGGAGGCAACCAGCAGGTAGTCTGAATGAAGCTTAATAGCGTGGCTTTGGTATCTTAGAAAACAAAGATCTTCAATAATAACTGCACAAATTGAAGTAGTCTCACTTTTAACGCTCCATGTATTATGTATGATGCGATCTGTAGAGAAGGTGTGCAGAGTTAAAAGGCTTTTTGCCGAGGATGGGGTTTGCCTGGTGTAACTGATTTCTCCAACGTCCTTCTCTAGTTAATTGCAGAAAGAGTGAGTTCTCCGGAGGCTCAATCAGAGCAGACTAATGTATCCCATAGAGTAAAAGGAAAATTAGCCTTATGGAGTTGAAATTGGCTTCCTTGAATACTTCTTCAGGTGCCTCAAATCTTCAGAAGTTGCACTTACTGTCAGATATGCTGAAAGAGAGAAGCAAACCCAGATTGCGAAGTGGCAAAATAAGATATAACTGTAAAAGCACAAGGCATCTGCTTGCCAGGTTAATCCATCTTTTTCCTAAGCTGCAAACATGGCTTTCATTTAAATGCCCCAAAGCAATGTTTTTGTTTGATTTGCTCTTGTGGGGCAACAGGATAGTCTCCTTTCTGGTCTGTATGGTTAAGTTGCACACAAGGCACACTGAGAGAGCACTGGAACTTCTAGAACATGATAGCATTAAAATTGCTCGCACAGCATTAACTTGCCTGCTTGGAGTATTGCACAGTGAGCTGCAAAATAGATCCTAGCTTCATTTATTGAGAAAGTTTGAAGGACTGCTGAGGATAAGGCAGTGTGTTTTCATTGAAAAATAAAAAGATTTTTACAAATCCATTTAAATATTGACAAAACGTAGTCATCTTCTCTGTTTCTTGGAAAATGCTTAAGCAGATTCAGCAACTTCTTTCCCAAGAAGAACTAAAATTAATTGTAATGTGGTACCCTGCACAAAATCACCCTCAATTCAAAAAATTAAGATTTAACAAGATTGTAAGTAACTCCCTTGTGAACTATTAGGGCTTCATTAATCTTTGGTTGGTTCTTCTAGCTCTGAGTGGTATCAGTGAAGTGTTGACTATTAAAAATGATTTCTTTTTTTGTCTAGTCCCCAAGCTGTTAGGAGCACTGAACATGCTCTCAGAATTCAGCATTTCTTTTCTAAACTAGTCTCCTCCAGCTGGCTTTCTTCTGCTCTGTGTTTCATTCATGATATGCACTTTGAAAAGCATGTGGGTTTCTCTCACTGATAGAAATGTAGGATGAGTTGGCCAAAGAACATCGGTTTCAGAAAAAGGGCACTGCCCTTTTGAACTGCTGGCTTTTCTTGCTTTCATTTACAGCTTCAATATTTCATACATATACATTCTGTCAGCAAACAGCTGTGAAACCTACGGGCCGAGAATGTGCTTCCTTTCCCCCATAAAGGATGAAGAAGTGACATGGAGACATGACGATGTATTGTTTCTGTCTGGCCTTTCCTTGGCAGAAGGTTTAAACTCATCAATGAACTGTATGCTGTAATAATGATGTCACATGATGGATTTCTTGGGCTTTGCTTTTTACTGCTCACTGCTATTAAAGAAAAAAAAAGAAGAAAATAAAAGTAAGCCAGTTCTCAGGGCAACAGTAACTAACTTTCACCAGAAAGCTGTTCTTTTTTACACCACAAGTCCCCAGACCTTTTGGCTATTGTGAACAAAAAAAAAAAGTTTCTGGTTGGAGCTGAGCTGCTTCTATTTCCTGATAAAAAATTCGACTGTTGCCACTGCACTGGTTTTTTTTCCTAATGCCAAAATGATCTAGTAACCCACTGTATTAAGGATGGCATAGCTGAGTACTAGAATAAAACCTCAGACTGAGAGTGATTCAGCGACCTTTGCTTTAGAGCTTCTCTCTCACAAGGTCTGCAGGCTGCATACCCCATTCCTATGTTCTGTGTAACCAGCCAGAAGCAGCCTGTGATCTTAAATGCTTTAAAGAGAAAGTTTGCATCATGACATTACTGTGTACATGGCTAACATGCAGCATAATGGAACAGGGATTTGAATATTTACAGCATGTTACGTAAATGTTGCCCTTCTGAATATTTTCTAAATCCTCTTAGCTCTTAAGTGGCAGCTTTTTTTTTTTTTTTTAATAAAATCAGTCTTTTCATTTATCCAACTAAGTCTGGTAAACAAAAGATGTTTAATACTTCCTTTCATATAGTCAGATTCTTATATTTAAGGGTTTATCTTCGTACACTTAAGCTTATTACGTTCCTGGGTAACTATTTTAGAAAGGCTGACTTTGCAAAAGCAGAACGTGGTGCAGAGGTGGGCTTTGGAATTTTCTGTGCTTTGCCAGTGTATCCTGTGAATACATAATCTCCAAAGGGTTGCAGTAAGCACAGCAGTGTGTGTTACAGTATGCAAATGTCACATGTATATTTCAATTCTATTTTGATCTACTAATAGTCAGTAGTGAAGATTTTGGGTTTGGCTTTACATGTGTTTATATGTCTCCACATACTCCTTTTAAAAATTGAGGAAGAATTGTGCAGAATTGTGCTGTGGCAAAATAAAAGGAAGGAAAATTGTGACAAAATTCTGGACATCTACGGGGATTTTCTCTTTAAAGCTCTAGGACCATGGCTTTGTACTGTGCTTTGATTGTGCTCTGAGATTTATTTTTAATTGTGTTAGATGTAGGTTTTCACAAAATCTGAAAAAGCTTCCGAGGGATGACAGAAGTGCGATGCAAAAGAGGTGACATGGGCAGAAAGGTGGTGGGGATCTCCCAGCACGATTTGGTTCTTTGATTTTCTGTATGTGTGAGATTTGGGGTGTCAGTTTGGGGCAGGGTTCTTTTTCTTGGAGAATCAAGACAGATAAGAAATTGGTTTAAAAAGCTTGCAAGGCATAAAGAAGCATGATTTTTTTCAAATTTAGGAGCAAAAACCTCAGTGGTTTTGTGGCAGTTTTATGGGTGGAGAACTTCTTGTGTTTACCAGGTATACAGTTGCAAAGGATGGATGGATGGATATTTTGTGTGTGCAGTATGTTTGCATTTACATTACTTTTGCTTCTAGGTGACTGTGGAAGAAGTGATGACGACTACTGCATACCTGGATCTCTTTTTGCGCAGCGTTTCAGAACCAGCCCTCCTCAAGATTTTCCTCCGCTTTATTTTGCTGCACCGACATGAGAATGTGCATATCCTGGATACACTGACTAGCAGAATCAACACGCCATTCCGGGTAAGGCAAGCAGCTGATGTCTCCAAATTGATCCCAGTTGTTAGCTGCAACACCCCTGATGTATTCCTCAGGAATCCAGCCTGTATTACTGTAGCGTGTTTACTTAACTATGACGTTACCAGCTTTCTTTGATTAGAAGGTGGCACTTTCTTGCTCAAGTGACCGGGCTGCTGTTTCCTTTTCTTCGCCTTCACTCCCCTCTGCGGTAAGATTTATCTCAGCTTTGCACTGAACCCCTTCTCAGCCCAGGCACAGTGTGCCACAGTAGCTGGAGGGTAGTTACCTTTGCTAACAGTTGGACCTTCTGGCTGAGAAGATGACTGCTTGTTGCACCAGACTGCCCTTCTGAGTCTTGCTTGGCTGGCAGCCTTGGCTGACTCTTGGGTGGTGCACAGCTTCATGGATGAAATTAAGAATGATGTTTCAGTGCAAGTGAATGTTTAGAATGTGCAATAATGTTTTAGAGAAGCCAGAACATCAGCGCTTGCATTAAATTTGTGTATTAGGGACAGTAGCTTCATCTGAAAATTGTTTTGAAATGTGAGTGCATGCAAGTATCGATATATCTTGCTGTTAGTGCATCTCTGAGGTGGAATAACTGTGAAATCTGAAACAGCTTCTGTCAACAAAAATGCAAATGCTGTTGTCTCTGCTAATCATTAATACTGTTACATAGGCAAATAAGAAGGGAACTGTAAAGAATTCTGCAGCCCTGAGCAACTCAGGATCTCAGCCAAAATGATTCTGTGATGCTAAAGCAGTTTTCTGCAGTATAGCCTGGCCAAGTGCAAGAGCCAGAACTGCAGCCTTCTGTGTGTTTCCATAGCACAAGAGCTGTGTACGTTATTACTGATGAAAATACCGATTAATAATTCACAAGGTTAAACTTATGTACAGACAGGCAACTTGTAAAAAGGACTATGCTTTTTACAGGACTTGTAAAAATACTATCCTGTCTCCTGAGCATATTTTAAAGCTTTTTGCAAAATTCAAAAATAGATTGTATTTATTCAGAAGATTGGCATTTTGCAATATGGTTGCAAAGACAAATGAATAATACTTCCGTGTAAACTGAAATGTCTTAAATACAGGATAATTTAGGGCAGCAGCAGGATTTTTTGAACTTTCATGGCATGAAGAAAAGTTATACTTGGCTCTCTCTAAATTTCACAGTGGAAATGAGATTTCCTGTTTTTCTCCCATGTCCCTCCCCTGGCTAAAACACACCTTTCATGTAAGAATCTGACTTTTTCTAGAGGCTTGTTGTGAAGCTCTTCAACTCTGTCCCCATGTTCCTGTTAAGAACTCCAGTTGTGGATACTGCGTTCTTTCTTGTCCTTTTACTCTCTCCATCTATTTCTGTAGAGATGAAGCCTTGGATTATCTGTTAACTCTGAGTACAGGCAGTGGAGAGTGGTGACAGGGCAACAAGTTTGAGTTCTGCTTTGCCTCTCAGCAGGCCAGTTCATGAGCTTTTTCCATTTCTCTTCTCTCTGCTTATTCCCTTTCCTTTGATGTTCTGTTGGTGTTCAATGACCAAACTAGGAAAAGCAGTCAAAGAAGGTTTCACTTTTCAGAGGCTATCAAGTGAGGGTCACTTAAACTTCGTAATTTAACTGTTTCACAGAGATACCTACCAAGTTAGGGGAAATAAATGGATGTATATTTATATTTCAAGAAATCTATGCATTCATCTGGTCTTGGTCACCATGGACAGCTGATCACATTGTCCCTCATCTGAAAGAGAGAACCAGAAATGGTGAAACAAAGAGTCTTTAAGTTGACATTCTTGAGAAAGCATGGGCTGGAGAGAGGAACATAGTGCTGTTGCAGAGCTGGAATAGAGCATTTTAACAGTGGGAGTAAGGGGAGTGACTGCAGGGAAGAGGAGCCATGTGGAAGAGAAGCAATGCCCAGGCAGGATGATGGATTTAATCCTGAATGTATTACAAGTTATGTTCAGTGACTGAAAAAATGAGGTAGAGAAATATCTGTAGCTTTTTCCTTACTTTGTCCTAATCTCTTTACTTTGTTAGCTACTGAAAAGTGCCATTAATTTCATATATTATTATATGTTACTATTTCATATGTTATTTACGTCATTAATACAGGGAGAGACAAGATTTAAACACCAACTTGAAACTTTAGGATGGGGCCAATTTATGCTAAATAATTCTTGCAAGAGTCAGCCTGATCCTGGAGCCTAAGCTGGCTTGTAAGATACTGTTTCCATAGGAGAACAGCCCGGGAGAAGTACACATTAAGAGGCAGGGATACAGAGACAGTGCGGTCTGTGAAAGCATACAGCTCATGCTCCTACCATTTTGGGCACAACTGCAGTCTTGCAAATGTCTGGCAGGTAGAAATGTCCTGTGTGATAGCTTTGAAAGTGTTGTATGTCTAATTAATGACCAAAAAAGCCTGTAGAAGTCCCCTGTTTTTAGTCTGTCCTAAAGCCAGGGTGAAAGTAGGGTGCCTATCATAGAATGGGTACAATTTTTGTCTCTGCCGAGTGTGACTACTGAAATACCTGGTTACAGCTGTATTTAATCAGACCTTTGCCAAAAAGGCAAGCATGCAATTCCCACGAGGAATCTGGTCTTTTCTCCTGGTCTTACAGAAAGGATCTTTGTGCTTTGCTGTAGCTCCCAGCTGTTCAACTGACCTGTAATAGAGAGATTATGAACACTCCATATGGAATAGATTCTGACAAAACATGGCTTGTTTGTCCTGGTCTGTGTCCGGTTCCATAAGCTGTATTTCTAGAAACATTCAGCTTCTTAATGTGCAGAACACTAATCATTCCTTATACTTAAAGCAGCAGAAACTTGAGGTGATTTATTACTTTTCTTTCAGAGAAGACCTTTAATTGGTTCAAATTCTGTGTCAGAGATAAAACCTAACACGCTGTATTGGAAGTTAAAGGGTTCAGTTCACACGAAATTAAATTATTAAATTTGAAAAATAGTTAAGACTGGTAAATTACTGGGGGTTTTTTTATAGCTTCTTTGGAGGAAAGCTCCGGATTTCATTTTGTTAAAATGAAACGTTATGTGTATAGCTTTAGATAACTTAAAAAAATCCCATGGGGTGCTGACAAAATGAAATATTATACTAGGAGTGTCTTATAAAGCATGATGTTCTGGCAGAGCCATTTGGTAATGTAGTATGCAGGGAAGATTGGAAAGATCCAATTTTCAGATCAAAACCTGACAATGTTTATTATTTTCCAGCTCTGTGTGGTCTCCTTGGCATTGTTCAGAACGCTCATTGGCTTGCATTGTGAAGATGTGATGTTACAGCTAGTTTTAAGGTAAAGGCCAAACTCCTTTTTCCATTCTTCATCCTGACTCTGGGACATATAATCTCTGCCTGTGGATGCAGAGCTGGAGGAGAGTTCTCCAGGAGAGCAGAAATTTAAGCAACTATAGAGATAAGAATATTTATGATCCTGACAAAAGTCTACCAGACCTGACGTAGTGTGATTTACGTCCTGAGATCTTCAGAGCAAGAGGTTTTTCTTGTGATTTATTTCTATGGAAGTGAGAGAAGCTAAGAATGTATTTATCACCTCCTTATTCCTTGCTTCTAAATGTGTAATTCTTCTCCTGTGCATGTTTTCTCTAGTGTATTATGCACTGTAATAGAGATCTATATACTTGTTTGCAGCTTCCACCTTCTCTCTTGTTTTTCATCTCTTTGATTCCTCTCTCAGTGAAAATACTTCAGGTTCCTGAACTATTGTAGGTAGATTGTCGTGTACTAAATGCATTGATTATTTTTGATTTTAAGTGGTGATGCTATACATTGCTTCAAGATACTTATAATTTTGGGGAGTGTATTAGATGGGAGATATTGGTGTAACTAACTTGGGCATTTGTAGATCACATGAATGTTTCAAATACTGTCTGTCCCTCCACACAAGGGAATTGAGGTGAAATTCCCTATAGCTCTGCTTGTGGTTCCTGGGAATGCTCTTTGGACCTGTGTGAACACAAGTATGTCACCACTCTAGCAGTAGAGTGCTGTGGTTAATCTTTTTGTTTATTTAGGGAATCTTTTAGAATTTGTTTGCATTTTAAATGGCAAAACATCAGTCCAGTTAACACTGAGGGTCTTACTAAAGTGCTTTTTAAAAGTAAACCAAAAGTGCTCTAAAGAAGTTTAACATGAGACTGTGCTTCCTCTATTTCTTGTACTCCCAATAGTTTTTTCCCTCCTCTGCCTGAGAGCTCAGTCTTGATCTACTGCAGTAAGACACTTTGTTGACCCTTCCCTCCTTCTTTTCTGGCTGCTTGCCTGGGAAACATAAACTGCCTCTCTCTGGATTTCCCAGGAAAACAAATAAATTGAGGATTCTGGGACAGAACTCATTCATTGTCAGACCAACCCATTCTTCTGGCCTTTGACATCTGCCCATCCCACACTTGCTCCATACTTTCTTGCAACAGGTTTGCTCTAACCTGCAAAGTATTTTTCACTTCCCTGTTCTGATGTAACTGGTCTCCTGTCTCTACTTGTCTTCACAGTTCATCATCAAGCCAAGTGTCACAATATAAAGAGTCAGGGTTTCATGCTCCTGAGAGGTTTAGAAAGTGGATCGCTGTAAATATTATTACTGTTTCTTTTAGTTTGGAGAAGGCAGAAAGGTAGGAAGGGAATTTTGTGTGTTGCTGCTTTCTCTAACGTGAAAGGATGATAAGTAATGCTAGACACTGCTGTTTCAGGTATCTGATTCCTTGCAACCACATGATGTTGAGCCAGAGGCGCGCTGTGAAAGAGAGAGACTGTTATTCTGTATCTGCTGCAAAACTGCTGGCCCTGACGCCAGTCTGCTGCTCCACTGGAATCACTTTGACACTTGAAAGCCAAGGAAAAGATTATATTCTATGGACAAAAGCAGCACAAACTAAAGGTAATTGGTGCTCAGGGGAAGACCAGATCATTAAGTGCATTTGATTTGGTAGCAGCTCATGGGAGGAAGTCAGAAAGAATCAGAGGGGAAGGAAATGTGGTGGGTAACAATAAACGGGGCAATCCTGGAGTGGAAAGCTTATTTAATTCCTTCCATGTGTCCAGGTCTATTGAAACCTTATTTTAACAGCTATCCAGCTTGAATATGCATTCATGAAAATAATGTACAGATACATGAAGGCAACCCTTACTGCTTCAGAGTGGTTGTTGCTTTAAGGTTTGAATGCAGGCTTCTCTCTCAGAAATCTTGAGTTACAGCTCTGTCTTTGCAATAGGAACAAGTCGGGTATGTTTATGAGCAAATCTCTAAATTGTTATGCTTTTGTCTTACTGCCTTATTGGATGATTGGGGTTAAACACTCTGCAATGTCTTAGTGGATCCCTTGCTAGAGAAAATTTGATATACTACTCATGGTATGAGTTGTCTTCTTTACTTCTAGATTCTGGTAGACGCTCTTCTGAATCTACTTGCATTGTGGAATATGGAAGAGCTGTGGACATCAGCTACTTGCAGTACCTGGGGGAAGCTCAAGAAGCCATCATCCAGTGCTTGAAAGATTGTAAAGTTTGGTCTGCCTTGTATGATGGAGTAAACCCTGATCCAGACACCTTTATCCAAACACTTGCAGAGGAGAACAGTACAGATGTGGAGCATCCCATGTTTCAGCTCCAACAAAGGACACCCAGCACATGCAGCTCCTCTCGAGTAACTCCATTCAGTGAGAAGATGCAGTTGGAGCTAGAATGGGATGATAGCTATGACACAGGGATTTCTCCTGGTTCTAATGTAAGCTCACCACAACCATATGATGATCTGGGAAACACAGAAATGCAGCCACCTGCAGAGCCACCGAAACACATACAAGAAATGAAAAAAAATGCCATTATGCTCATCAAAGGTTCTTATATAGAGGAATCAGACTTTCAGGATGATGTTATGGTTTACAGGTTATGTGCCCAGAGGGATACTCAAGATGATGACAACCCCAAGGAGAAAACTTTAAATGCAGCCAGAGAACATAAGGTCCAAAGCCAGACAGTAGTCAATGGGCCTCTTGCAAAGACCCAGCTGGAAATGGGCTTGGATGAGCACAGTAAGAGAAATTCAAGCTCAACTCAATGTGTGATGAAAGAACAAATAAACCAGAAAATGACTGAGATTGATCCACAGCCAGACTTAGAGTTGAAGATTTCTTCTCAGGAGGCAGATTGTAACTTAAGACTGCTGAGCACAGATGGTGAGGATTTCATTGCACAGTATGACAAAATTATTAAGGAACTGGATCCAAACAGTGCAAGCTTGGAGGAGCAGAAACTGGATACTCCTGACCCTGTCTCTCCAGCAGAAGAGGAGGAGGACTTTGAGAATTTTTCAACAGATACCCCTTCTGCAGAGAGCATATCATCTCCCTTTGGACCAAAGGAGGATGTCTCTCCTAAGCATGCTCCGAGGAGCCAGAGTGCTCCATTTACAGGTGGAATGTCCCGTTAATTACATAACTAACAAATGCAGGATGGCATGGTGATTAAGGGGGGGCCAAATGAGATCACACTGTGTGGCACACAGCACAAACATAGAGCAAGGAGCAGTTCTGGCACTAAAGAGGGTATAGCCTGAATAGCTCAGACCAGTCCAAGGAGAGTGAGAGATCCAATGTGAAAATACAGCAGAGCCATCAGTGTGGTGACAGCAAATGGTGGTTTCTCAGGGGGGGGGTTTCTTTGGCTGCCTTTTTTTTTTGTAATAGTTTAAAACATTGAGCAGGGGTTATGTTGTTCATATGTGAGAGCTCCATCACTCTAGAGGAAGCTTTTTCAGTTGAAAGGGGATTGGAGTAGGTGTTCTAATATACAGAACCCAGGTAAATAATTTGCTTTTTTGTAGTTACTTTGATGCAGTGGATGCAGTATCATGGTGCCATTTTTTCCCCTCTCTGCTATTCCACATTGAGGCACGAGGTGTCAGCACTGGTGCCATATCTGTATGTGCCTGTCTCCATGCTCTACCCTGTCATCCTGTTCCTCCAGTGTCATCCTGCCCTCGTTGTTGGCATGCTTTTCTGTCTGGTGCCACGCAGCAATTTAAGCTTGGTCTCTGCTGACTGCCCAAGCTATTCAAGAACGACAGTACTACCAGAGGTCAGAGTGGGCTTTTGATCTCTGTGTGTACAGCTCCTTGCACTGCAGGCTCCTGATCCTTAGTTATGTCTCCTAGATTTGCCAGATATCTCCTAGATACCAGAGTAATGCAAATAGTAAAAAATAATAGTAACGTATCTAGGTTTTCTCACCCAAAACAAAACCTCTATAAGATGGCTTCTTGTTCATGTGGAGGGGGAAAACCTGTGTTCATTGAAAACCGGTCCCTTCTGGTCAGCTGTGGCCAGAATGCTTGGCACTGTTCCATGTTTGAAAATCAGGCTGCAGTTTTCAGTTCATTTGCTCTTTTTGCTGTGGCAGCAATTTCCTTGTATGAGAAGCTAATCACATCCAAATCTCTGTTTCCCAGTATCTGCTGTCAAACGCAGTCAAAAGTGTTGTCTCTGTCTCACTCTACATCTAGTCCCCCCCTCCATTTGTTCCTTTTCAAAAACCCACATCAAAATCACCCCCTTCCCAAACCCAAGAAAAATTCAAAACTGAAGAAAATGAAGATAAAAAGCTAATAACAAATAAGCCTCACTGTTTGCTCCCCATTCACAGTATGTCTTAGGCTGTTTACGTTGCTTTAATGCAGATCTTGGTGATTGCATGTAGGGATGTGATCAGAATCACACAATATGCTGAGTTGGAAGGAATGCACAAGGATCATCACCTTAACCCTGCACAGGACCATCCCCAAGAGTCACACCATGTGCCTGAGAGTATCGTCTAAATGCTTTTTGAACTCTGTCAGTCTTGGTGCTGTGACCAGTTCCCTGGGGAGCCTGTTCCAGTGCCCAACCACCCTCTGGATAAAGAACCTTTTCCTAATATCCAGCCTAAACCTCCCCTGACACAACTTCAGGCCATTCTCTCAGGTCCTGTCACTGGTCACCACAGAGAAGAGATCAGTGTCTACCCCTCCTCTTCTATTCATGAGGAAGTTGTAGCCTGCAGTGAGGTCTCCCCTCAGTCTCCTCCAGGCTGAACAGACCAAGTGACCTCAGCTGCTCCTCATCTGGCTTCCCCTCAAGGCCCTTCTCTGTCTTCATTGCCCTCCTTTGGACACTCTCTAACAGCTCAATATCTTTCTTATGTTGTGCTGCCCAAAACTACACACAATATTCAAGACAAGGCCACCCCAGGGCAGAGCAGAGCTGGACAGTCCCCTCCCTTGACCAGCTGGTGATGCTTTGCCTGATGCCCCCCAGGACACAGTTGGCCCTCCTGGTTGCCAGGGCACTGCTGACTCAGATTCAACTTGCCATTGACCAGGACCCCCAGGTCCCTTTCCACAGCACTGCTTTCCATCCTCTCATTCCCCAGTCTGTATGTACATCCAGAGTTGCCCTATCCCAGGTGTAGAATCTGGCACTTTCCCTTGTTGAACTTCATACAGTTGGTGATTGCCCAGCCCTCTAATTTGTCGAGGTCTTTCTGCAGGGCCTCCCTGTCCTCGAGGGAATCAGCAGCTTCTCCCAGTTTTGTGTCATCTGCAAACCTGCTCAGTGTCCCTTCCAGTCCTGTCCTCCGTCCAAGTCATCTACGAAGATGTTGAAGAGCACAGGGCCTGGGATGGAGCCCTGTGGAACCCCACTAGTGACAGGTCACCAGTTCGGTGTTCCCCCATTCACTGTTACTCTCTGTGCTTGACCTGTGAGCCAACTGTTCACCCAGCCCATGATGTGTTTATCCAGCTGTGCTGGACATTTGTCCAGAAGGATGCAGTGAGAGACTGTATTGAAAGCTTTACTGAAATCCAAAAAGATTACATCAGTTGTCTTCCCTTGATCAGCTAGGTGGGTTATCTTGTCATAAAAGGAAATCAGGTTTGATAAACAGGACTTTTCTCTCATGAAGCTGTGCTTGCTGTGACCGATGGCAGCGTTATCTCTCAGGTGTTTTTCAATACCTCCCAGAATAATCTTATCCACAACTTTAACAGGCACTGAAGTGGGACTGACAGGCCTCTAGTGCTTGTAACACCACCTTGGAAATCTTGAGATTGCAGGGCTTTTCAAAGATAGCAACCTGGTCTAGTGGAAGGTGTTCCTGCTTTTGGCAGGGTGCTTGGAACTAGATGATCTTCAGGGTGTCTGCCAACCCAAACCATTCTATGATTCTGTATTTAATTTGGAATGTTGTATTATGTTTCTAGATGTTTTTGATAAAGTTTTGGGTTGCTTTTACTGTTTCGGGATACTGTCATGTGATGGGGCTTCTCTCTGCAGAATCAAATAACCTGACAGAGGCTTCCCACACCCAGTAAGTGTCAGCAGTGCAAAGATGCTTTCTTCAGGCCTATGTATCTATGAAGAAAATGTCCCATTGGTGCCTTATATGCAGTGCAAAAGCATTAAACACTATCATCCCTATTTTCACAGGAGCAAGACAGAATGTGTTGTTCAGGAGTAGGAATTTATATTTTGCTCCCTCCCTCTCCTTGTATCAGCGCTTGACTTCATGGCCATGAAAGGAATAATTTTTTGACTTTTTATCCAGTTACCCTGTTTCTTACAAGGCTCCCAAACTCTGCTTACTTCCTCTGATTCTCATTCTAATAAATTCTTGGTGGTAAAAGTCACACTTACACTGAGAAATTTTTTAATGTATTTGGTTACCTCTCCTGCAGTGGCAAGCTGCAGTTGTTACAAGTATCGAGATTCAGCTTTACATGCTCAGCTTTAGAGTGTTACCTAGTGGAGAAAAACAGTGACACCTTCTCCTGCTGTCCCTTTTGGTACAGTAGAGTTTCCACTGCACTGTGGTCTTCAGGAGCTCTGTGATGTCTCCATGAATATGATGGGGAAGCAGTAGGTTATGCTGGGACAGAAGAAACTATCTCAACAAAAAGGTTTGGGGCTGCTCCACTGGGTACCCAGGCAGGGAGTATTCCTGCAGCTTTGATGGCTGACATGGTGCTTGAAAGGCAGCAACCACATAAAGCCTTGCCAACACTGGCCCTCCCACCTTTCATCTTGTGAGTGGAGCTGTGCTGGACAGTAGCCGTGTGCAAGCTGAGGGGAGCTGGAATGGGGTTGGATTATGGCCACCTGCTTGACCCTAGAAATGCCCATGGCATGCATCTTGTGCCAAGATTGAGAGTGGGATATTCAAAGTTAGCAGTGCTGTAACTGCATCACCCAGGGATTTTTCTGCCTGGTTTTCCTAGCTTTTGTGCAGCCAGAATAGTGTGGTGTAACTGGGGGTGGGACAAAGGATGTGTCTAAAGACCTGACTTGTGATTAGGTCACTTGTACAGGCTGCCTCAAGCATCTCATCAGCTTGTGGCCTAACAACATGTAGTGAAGTCGTGGGTGAAGTCATTTGCAGCTTTGCAAAGGTTTCTTAAGCTTGAGCACTAAGGGTTTATGTACTTTCATGGTAAATGCTTTTGTATTTCAGTGGTTGTCCTGCAGCATGAATACACAAGCTAAAGCTGTTATTTATTGGTGACATTTATATGCTAAAGCCTATGTTTACCAATAATTTTGCTTATAAATCTATTTTAATGTCTTCCCTGCTTTGTGTGACTGTTTGCAGTACTGCAGATGCCTTTCCTTGTGATGGGAACTATCACAGCTCTTGATTTTTATGTTTAGAGTAGCATATTCATGTTCTTTACAACACCATCTTTTTGATAAGACAGGAAAGCTAGCTATAATTTACTTTGCCCAGTCCTTACTTAGAAATAGGGCACAACAGGAGTAAAAAGAGCAGATTCTGTTGGCATTGAAACTAGTAGTACCATTCCGATTAACTTCAAGGGGAATAGAATGGTAGACCATAATGTACTAGGCTAAATCCTTATTGGCACATGTAAAGTAGAATAGTTATGCATGTTAAACATGCCATTAATGCAAACTGATTGGCTATCTAGCAAATGTACTTTTAATCACAAAAGTTTTTAACACTCCTGATAAGTCTGTTTGGTCTGTTCAGTAACAGTTTGCTTTTTCTACCTGCTGTCTTTATTTAGTGTGTGGGAGGTCTAATTTGGTTGGTTATGATGATCAAAATTCCTTTTAAATGACCATTTCCTGGATCTTAGGATTTTTCTTCTGTGAAAACAAAAGCATTGGTTCCTCCTTATTTTCTTACAGGGCCATTCATCAGTGTAGTGTTGTCGAAGCTGGAGAACATGCTGGAGAATTCCTTGCATGTAAATTTGCTGCTCATTGGGATTATTACTCAGCTGGCAAGTTATCCACAGCCACTTCTTCGCTCCTTTCTGCTCAACACCAACATGGTGTTTCAGCCTAGCGTGCGGTCACTCTATCAGGTATTTGACCACGGGTGTTAGCCATGCCCCCTGAAGCAGTATTTTTGGTGTCTCCTTAAAATTTACATTAGCTCCTTTCAGTTTCACCTGTAGCTTTCCCACCTGTCTGAGAGCCTCTTATTTAATTTCCATGTTTTAATTACATTTGTGCAAAGAACTGGAAACTCTGTATGACCATAGACTTTGTCAGAACTCTGTTTTAATGCAAGTGGAGGAAGCCCAGGTATTCAGTCTGTGGCTGCACTGGGAGCAAAGGAGGAAGAAATAATTGTTACTGTTGTTTTGACAGGTGCTGGCATCTGTGAAAAATAAGATTGAGCATTTTGCTTCCATTGAAAAAGACTTTCCAGGTCTTCTCCTGGAGGCCCAACAGTACTTGCTTTTTCGTGTGGACATGTCTGATGCTGCAGAAGAATTGCTAACCAAAGGTAAATGTTAACCACATTCGAGGAGTGTTGGGGGGAATGACTTACCAGTTACCCCTCTCCTTTTCTGCAGATGATTAAAAGAAAGTGTGTTGTGAATATCATTAACCAGATATATCCTTCTGACTTTAAACTGATGATGCCCAGTAGACCACAGTGTATGGGTCTGTTTGGATGTTCTTTGCTCTTCAGAAGCTTCTATTTGTTACATAAAATGTCTGCTTAAAGAAGTAACAAAATCAGTTCTTGGCTTGCTGTCAGTTTGGCCGTAAACAAACTCACTTTCAAGGCATGAGATGAGGTGGCATATGTGCATGATTTCATTTTATTTTTAGCCTGACCTTCAGCTAGTCACTGGTTCTTTTTTGATAAATGTTAGGGAGGACAGAAGTCCAGGATGAATTGGTTTCTGTGACAATTGAATAGGGCTTCATATCAATTGAATAGGGCTGCTGTGAAGGAGACAGATACTAGCCAGAAGACTTTTAATGTGCTTTCTTCGATGACAAACCAAGCAAAACAAACAGAAAAAAACAAAGGGGAGATGTGTAAAAGACAGGACACTTTGAGAGCAGTGGGGAGCTCAACAGGTATCATCCCATGAAGCCAGCTTTAGAGGGACTTCTGTAACATCTGCTGCTTCTCCAGCACAGTGTGCTCTGCACCTGTCTTTACAGTTACCAGTATTAATTTATACTGCTGGGGGGCACACTAGTGAAAATAAGCAAAGTGAAGAGTCTTACATGCTAATTAAGAACCTTCCAAACAGGCAACGGGTGGAGTTGGGGCCCTGTCCTGAGGATGTGCTTGTTCTCAGCTTGCTGCTGAGCCAGCAGTGTTAGGTTCAGTTTTCCCCTAAAAGCCAACTATCCATGTGATGGGAATATGTCAAATTTGGTGAGTGGATAAGAGCTGACTCTGCAAAAGGATTTAGGAGAGGCTGCATTTACAGGTGTGTGCTTACTCATCATTGGGAGTCATTAATAATCACTGGTTCTGCCTACACCTCTGTGAAGATGTTGATAGTATCCTTGGATTTCCGGAGGTGTGGAAAGCAGAACTCTTTATGTGCCATTTTTAATTGTATTTTCATTTTCTAAGGCTCTGACTAATAATCTACCTAGTTTCCAGTCAGCAGAGCGTGTGTTTCTAGGGTTTGCAGTACAGCTAGCCTGTAAAATTATGATGCTGCTAAGGCTGCTTCTAGAAGAATTGGTCTGTGGAAGGTGCTTGTTGTAAAGAAGCTGCACACTGTAAACGTCAGTTGTGTTTTAGGCTTTGCATTCTGGTGCGATAGATTAGAAAGCTTTACAATTAGATGGTATTGTAGCTAGCATGTGGGAGATGAGATTAGGAGGTAACATTTAGAGTCCTTTTTTTTCAGGTGCTGGCAATAAGAACTTTTATATAATGAATTCCTGATGGCATTTATTTATACTTCCGTTTTTACATCCGTTTTCTTCTGTGGGCTTCAGAATTTGCTAGGTTGACTCATGCTGATCATTATTGAGGAATTTGAAACAAGGCTGCTTAGTCATCCTGTTGGTACATTTTCTTCTGTATAGTAGCAGCTCCTGCAAAGAAGGCTTCTCTTGACAAATGGGTGGAGAGTAAACAAATGTCTGGATAACTGCAGGCTTGGTTCCCAACAGGACTGGTGATTCAAGTCGTCGAACTGTAATGCTGGGGGAAAGTTGGCTCAGTAGTTCATCAACCAGTAGCTCATTATATTGATTAGGAAGTGCAAAATAGGAACTGCTACAATAATGATAAATG